>JACCGJ010020232.1:0-22062 GCA_013407085.1 Atriophallophorus winterbourni
TATATTAAATTTGCTTGGAATAGCTTCAGGTCGGAAGCATTCCTGTAGTAAAAGATCCAGGTTTCGATGTGTGAATGATCCGTTATCAAGCTGTAGACTATCAACTGGAAGTAAAACTGTAAGCAAACTAATAGTGAAGATTGTCAGAAACATATGTTGTGCACATTTATAAGCAAAAACCACTCTGCGAGCAATAAAAAATGCTATCAACCAAAACTTCGCCGGAATTTTCTTTCTGACAGATGAAATCTCAATTGTTTCCCAATCATTTGCAATATTTCCAACAGAGAGACGAGAAACACAGTTGCCAACAGTCGGATGATATAATGTGTAACGATCTTAGGAACCCACGATTCATCATGTTTGGTCTGTGCACTCAGCATACAAATAAATTACCAGAACTTTGAAAAATATGTATATGGATTTGTTTGGCATGCATATAGGTTTTACGTCAGAGTCCAATTTTACCTGATCTAGCAATCAATTAGACAATTTCGAATTACTAGGAAAATAAAAAAAGATTTGATGTCATTCAAAATCACCCAATTTCTATCAACATCGCAAACAAATGTACATACGGTTTACTAAGCAGGTAGCTTCTTCGGTGTATCCTTATTTTTACTGAAATAAGCCAGATGTTCTTCAGTGTTGCTCATAAAGACGCTCTTTGATTTTTTGATTATTGTTTTAAATAAAAAGTAGGTATCAAACTTTAAGGTTGCCTGAATTTACGACACGAAATTAGTAGAGAAAGCACAGACATTGATCAAGAAAACCAGTAGTTATAGTTTCGTCATTACCTCGATAATGATGCCTGATTCAGAAATCAAATTTACAGTAGCGACATGATATTCAATGCATACTTTTCTTAAATTGTTACGAATAATTATTCACACATCGCACTTATGTAAATGTGCATACAAAACAACTAAAGCTTTTTGAAATTATTTATTGGAGGCTGAGAAGACCAAAACATTCTCCAGTTAATCTATAAACAGTGAATTTGCAGAGTTGAAACAGGATTGAGAAGGATGAACCAATAGATGCAAAGATCATACGAGGTAACAGCGAATTTCGATTGTACTCCGTAAGACGATGAGCAATCATGAATTTTTTGACCGAAAAATGAAAAAAATGAATATCCAGAACCACCACGACATTAATTTGGGTGAAACATAAAAATACGGAGTGTTGTTACATTGGAACGGTGGTTATTGTGCAAGCACTAAATACGCAGTACTACATTATCAATATCAATACACGAGCACTAATTTGTTACATAATATGCAATTTCGGAATGCTTCAATAATAAGCTTTCTTCTCCATAATAAGACATCAAACCTACAATACGAGAAGGAATGCCTAGGAAGAGTGATTCCTTGAGGATTCAATAATAAGTCAAATATATGGAAACCACATTAAAAGTCAGCACAATACTGTAATCGAAAGAAAACAATCAACTTACCATCTTACGCAGTGGAAATTGATTAAAAAAAATAAAATCGGCGGTCTGTAACATAGGAAACAGATGTTGAATGTTTGTAATAATAATTAAAAAATTAAAAAGAAATGAAACGTTTGAAACGAAATCGGTTATAATGGATTAAAATCGGGGTTAGAGATAGAAATAAGGAGTCTAAAAGTCACTCCACGCTAACCGATTTCGGGTGATTGAATAACGTTTGAGGAATTTTAGAAATTTTTAAGCGTGTTCTTTTCATTTTATTCCGTGCACCAATATCATGACTAGACATAGACTAAAATTGCAAAAAATTTAAAAGGTCAGTGTTAAAGACATCGAATTTACAAACATAAAGCAATTAATATGGTAGGTTGCATTTGAAAATTCGAGCTTAACTGCTTGCATTATTCGCAAAACAATATGAACGTCGATATGTTGAGAAAGGATGCAGAAATAACAAAAAGAATTTCTAGTAGTTACGGTGATTTTTCAAGTATAGCTACTGAAAGAATAAATGTTGAACGTTATCGCGGATTGCGGTACACGAATTTTAGGATCTATCTACCTAAATGAACGTGAAAAAGATTATCAACTGATTATAACGGTCATAACGAAATGCTCCCTAAACAACCCGGATAACAACTTGGCGTCACAATTGTCGAGGATTTCAAACAGACAAAAAGAAAAAAAACTTTTTGGCAGTGGTGGGTGCTTCTCTGCAGCTTTCCACAAAAAGATATTCTGGACGCTCAATTGGTTCGTTAACCACATACTTTTCTGTGCAAACTGAACTGAACTGAGTTACAGGTGTAATAAATGTCAACAAGCTACGTGGCGAATGACTGAGAGTTGTCAATAATCAATAGTCAATACTCACAAGTTTACCTAACGAAAATATTCTCAAAGGTTGGGATCATGGGCAGAAAAAATGAACTCTGGGCATTTTTTTGTTATTATCGACACTTCATTTATTGTTTTAGAGATAAATATATATTACATCACAGATGAAGAGAAAAGTAAATTCATTCATTATGTATCCGGAAACGAAGGCACAAAACCTGAATAACCAATACCACACTAGAAAGGTTTTCGTCAAATCGATAGTATTTTTAGAGGATACACGGGGATCAGATACTTTTCTGATGTGTCCAATTTGGACTTGACTTAATTACGAGACAGAAAAACATAAATTAATCTCGATTATTTAGACACAAATTATAAGATTTCGAGATAACTGACAATATATTTGTATCGAAAATACATATTGAGCGATACAACTTAGTGTATTTCAGTAGCAATTTGAAATTAAATTTCGGGTTGATAAAATTTTCTAAAAGATCGTGAGAAAACAAGTAAAATGATTGTCTAGTGACATCAGTCAAAATAATTCAATGATGATCGATCACCTTTAAATCGCAATAAATGCACGGTTATTCTTTTCGCATGCAAAATTGCATACACAAGAAATATGTAACAGAGATTTATACTTATGCTGAAATTGAAGGTCAACATTAAATGATTTTTGCCGCAGTAAGTTTAGTTTAGTTTAGTTCAGATATTTTCAGTTTGCACGGGACAGTAAGTGGATAACGAGTCAAACATTCAGTTTTTTGTGGAAATCTTCAGAGAAGCGGACACTTTTGCCGAAACGTGTAATGAATTGTATTGTATTGAATTGAATAATCAGCCCAAGAATGTAAGTGAGAACAACCGCGCTCACTCGAATCACAGTATGTATTGAATAACAACCAGAATGAATGAATAACAATCAGAACTTGAATGATAGTACTATTGATTATTTCTGAATGAGTGGTGATGAATGATTGAGTATTAATGATCGTTAATCGAACAATCACCACAACCACCGCAGTCTGCAAATGATCCTGGGTTTTTATAATCCCGGTACGGCTTGTTCTGATCTCCACGGGGGTTCCAGTGAACCCGAAACATCATCCACAGTTACCAACAATTGTATCGCTTTTTCAATGGCAGTAGTCAAAGGTGCCAGTAAGGCTTTTCCTTTAGCGGTTTTGAAAAGAATATTATCTGACGATCGTTTGGATGAGCTAGAAGGCAGTGGTGAATTTGCTTAATAAGATGAGTTCGGTGATTTATTCGAAATGGTATCTGATGAATTCTGAAGTTTGCTAACTTAGAAGCCACTTTCTTGGTAATGAAAACTAGATTTTCCGTTTGAATCAATGATACGGGCGGATCTGGACATGTTAACAGGAGTATCGCTTGAATCGGTTGATAGGGAAGTCAAATTTTCATCATTGAATAAAAGAGATTTAGCACGAACAATGGCACTGTTAGAAATCGGTCGAATTGTTTTTCCAGATGCAGTTTGATTATCCAGAGTAACGGGAGTGTTCTCCATACTATGATAGGATTTATGAAAGTCAACGTTTCCTTTTTCGCCAAGCGGCTTAGTTAAGGTATCATCATCATTTGTCTGCATCAGAGCCTTTGCTTTTTCACGTTTATGTGTATTGAACATGACGGAATTCTCTGCAGGCGACAAATCTGTTGTTGCCACACGCGCATCTTTATACTGTTCGCAGTGAGCTCGAACATCTTTAAAAGAGGGTTTTGGCAGCTTCAAGAGTTCATTCTGCAGAACACTTTCATGTATTCCAGCAATTAGACTATCTTTTAATTGCATATCTAACGACTCACCGAAGTTGCATTCCGCTGCCTGAATTAGCAATTGTAGAATAAAATCACGAATTCCTTGTTTGGGCTGACGCACCATGGAATGAAATTTTGCACTTTCGGTTGGCTCGAAATGTACAGGTTTCACGTGTTGCATTAAAAGCGTCTTCAACGTTTCGTATGGAAGAGAGATAGGAGAATCAGGATAGGCTAAATTCTTGATTAACGTATATGCAGATTTCCCGACTGCATTTAGAAAATGAACCGATTTCTTATCATTCTCAGCTTTCGGTCGTGTTATACACCAAATTTCGAATCTTTCACAATAGTCTTCTATTTCTTGAGCATTTGAATTTATATCGAGAGGTTCTAGACTTGAATTTGCCATGACGAAATGATCCTGAATTGTTTGAATTGTATCCTGTTCGCGACGCCAAATGTGATGAATTGTATTGTATTGAATTGAATAATCAGCCCAAGAATGTAAGTGAGAACAACCGCGCTCACTCGAATCACAGTATGTATTGAATAACAACCTGAATGAATGAATAACAATCAGAACTTGACTGATAGTACTATTGATTATTTCTGAATGAGTGGTGATGAATGATTGAGTATTATTGATCGTTAATCGAACAATCACCACAAACGTTAATTCATTTTGTCCGTTTGAAATTTTCGACGATCAAGACGCCAATAGATTATTCTGTTGTATTTATGGAGCACCGTGTTTTAACCGACGTTGAAAAATGGAAAAGCAATTTCTTTCCATCATCATGATAAGAGGTCAGCTTAAGAAGAATCGTGTATAAAAAACAGAAAACTTAAGCATTTACTTTCATTACGTTCTAACACTTAAAAAGGAGCTCTACCTAAACTTGCACAGCAATGAGGAAGAGTATTCAGGAAATAACTTACCTCAGTTTTAATCTCAATATTGTATAAAACTCGTAAACAAACCGTTTCAGAATTGTATCACCCTGCGGCTGAAAATTGTTTCCTTGAGTCTAGCTGACATCGCTTTTTGCAAATTTAAGTGAATGTATCCATTTGCACAGCCCTTGATTTAAGCTAACCTAGTCGTTTATCAGAATGCCACTTAATCACTTCAAGATCTGAAAATTTTCAAAATAAGTCACTTTGTAAACGACGGCGCTTAAGGGAGAAAAGATCTAAAGATTTTTGGCGTGTATGTATGTATGGCTGACAATCAGCCATGCGAGTTGAGATACGCTGTGCGCTTTCAAGTAGAAAGATGTCATTCTTTTGGTTAGGGCGCCACACCCAAACATAATATTCTAGATGCGGTCAAAATAATGTGTTGTAGAGTGTCAGGAATACATCAGATGTTCTGCTCGATAGCACTGATTTTAGGCGGAGAATTACCTTCCCTACACGCTGAGCTTCAGTGATAAATTGGTCTTCCCATTGGGAGTCAGCCTTAACCAGTACACCTAAATCCTTTGCATACTGTTCGGCATTAACGCTGAGAGAATTTTATGACACCTGGGCCGAAATATTTCCAACCAGTACTGACAAGATTTATATTTAATTAAGGAACAGTGGGGGGTTCGAATGGTATGAACAGTATATCATCATCTTGAGGTCGTGCATCAGGGAATCCTCGTGCGTTAATATGATAAAATTCACATTATCGCGCGAAAACAAAGTTCGGGTAATTCAAGGCAGACGACAGGCCATCATTGGAAATCGGGAATAGAAGAGGACGGAACTTTGGGGCACCCGAGTGATCACGTCAGTTTGGTTAGAGAACCTGGATACTAACAAAACTTTAAATGTCCTATATGTATGGAATGATTTTACAAGCAAGTAGATTACCCCGTTTGCGTTTCGCTGCTAGATTGGGCTCTCTAAGGCGGAGACTCGGGAATTCAAAAGCCTCTCTAAAATGTAGGTAGAAGGCAACCTCTGGCTTTCATTTGGCCAACATTTTAGTGGTAGTATTGAGAAAACTAAGGTTTGTCTGACAGGATCGACCCTTAAGGAATACATGTTGAGTTACAGTCAGTAGAGAATATCGATAAAGATGCTGACAGAATTTGTCACGCAATAGTATTTCCAAAACTTTCGAAAGATTTGAGTTAGGATTTAATTAGAAATACGATTCAAACTAAAGAAATAACTATTAATCGGAAGAAAACGTGATTGTCATTTTTGCAGGTAAACAAAAATTAAATATATATTGAAATACCTGCATTAACCATACAGTCAATTATCATCCAATACATGGGAATGTGTGAAGAATAGCACGATATGGATCGTTTAAATTATTTCTCAGAATGTCCATGTATTTCTGTTGAAAAGCTGTACGGAACAACTGCATCACTATCGTAATTACAGATAATTTTAATTAATTGTGAAAAGAAGTTAAAAAAATTCTATTTAAATAATCTCATGTAACACATTTTTTTAAATATTTCATTATTTTTAGTTTTATTTGTGATAACCATAACAGTGCATTTTATGGTGCAATTCCAATACTCGAATAGCTTTAAGCCAAATATACTAATTTCAGTTAGGTGAATTTTTTGAAATTTGCCGGTGAATTTTTATTATGAAGATATCGAAACAGGGTCAAATTTTTCATCTTTTTTCGCTTTGAATTTAGAAAATATTTTAATTCAGCTATAAATGTCAAACACGTAGGGAAATGTCATTTCATGATACAAGTATTTTGGCCGTTACATGTGAAAACCATTTGATCGCTCCTCATCGTTAAGTGATTTAGAAGAGTTACTACTACTAATAATAATATATATTCTTAGATATCCAAGGCATGCAATACACGATCAGTTTACCAAAATTTGAAGCGCAAAAGAAAATAGTACAGTGCAAGTGACCGAAGTGAGCGGGATTTTTAAAAATCTTTCTCCATTCAATAAGGGAAATGAATATACAGTAGGTAAGAAAAAAATTCTAATGTCTAATAGAAATAACATTTCATTTAAATTATGTCAAGATTTACGAATGGCAAGGATGCAAGAAACAAATGGAGAACAGAAATGGAAGGTAATTATGGAAAAAGTGGTGCGAATTGTAATGACGTTGTCATAAAAAATTGATAAATAAATTATATATGCATGAATTCATGTTTTTACGGAAAGGTTGGTTAAGAAGATTGAAAAGGGAACATACATCCATCGGAATAAAAAAAATCTAGGAAATTGTTGATTACTATCGATTGATTGTTGTTTGAACAGTCGCTAAAATCATACTCGGTGCATCAGGTGACAAAATATGGCAGAAAAATTGTTAAGTAAAAAAATTGGTACAGTCTAGAAAATAGTCTGGGAGAACGTCAGTTGAAGAAATCATGTCCAGTGTTTTACATATTCGCCGTGATTACAGGCAGTACCTTATTTAGCAGTTGCTTTTATTGGTTTTCAGATCTCGCTGTAAGAACCGCTTCTGAGAGCGCATTTAATAAGTTAACAATTCTTATTTAGTGCATGAATCCTTGTTAATACAAATACGTTTTAACTTGACATGACGTGCGGTTGGATTAATTTTGACCTTCGATATTTTTGGATATAACTTTCTTGGTTTTCATCCGATCGGTTTGATTTTTGAATATCTATCTGAAACTTGCTACTTTGGATCTATTCATACAAGAATTATCCATCTGCAACGTGTCGTTCTTTGTGTACGTAAACCGTGGATTTTTCTACAGTTTGTTCGTTTATTTGAAGCGCTTTTGTGTTTCTGCTGTTCGATTACCCCATCAGTGTTTATCACTGTCGGGAACTACTCGGAGAAATACGCAACGTGATATGAAATTCACGCCAAAAATCTCAAAAGGAATCTGGCAAATTAGCAGCTAAATCGAGTGACGAAATTTTCCGACAACCCGTCATTTTCCGTCAACTCCGCCTAATACCACACAAACCAACCGCAGCCGTATCGATTTTTATCAATTTTTGTGCTCCGATTTGTACTTTTGGTTGACCCCGTTAACATGAAACAATCTGATGTTCGCGAATCATGCGTCGTCTGCATGAAATTCCTCAGTTGTAAGGTCAAATCTGTCGGGTGTCAAAACTGTTCCCACAAATGTCACTCAAAATGTGAAAAATCATTTACCCCGGATGCGCTATCGATCTTGATGGATGAAAACATGCCAGGTGTATGCTACGTGTGCAAAAGTTGTCGAGGTAAACCAAACGCAGATTTAACTGCTCGAACAAGTGTTGCACAAAGCAACCTGGATGATCGGAAGCTGAGTTTGGAGCTTATCATACAAACGTTGAAGCCATCGATAGAGACTCAAAATTCTCCGTTTGCCAGTATGTTTTTCGATAAATCGGAAACCACTGACGGTAATACCAGTCAGATAAACGCTAAATCTTCGATCTTTCAAAACGAATGTTCAGCTGTTGCAAATGTGCCGGAGTGTTTTGAGGAACGTCCTTTTCATCAAAAGGCCACCTTTACAAATGCGACTGTTAACGTCCTGTCTGCCCAAAAAATCCCTGGTCCGCAAAAAGATTCGAAGCCAAAGCCACCTGCTCACCCGAAGGATCAGCGAAAAACTTTAGGATCAAAACCAAAATTCATGGTGCAAAACACTCTTAAAGTGGACACTATAGGTATTCGATCTAAGGTAGTTGAAACGTCCAGCATCCAGCGAAAGCGCCAAACACACAGTGTACATTCAGTCCATGGACTAAGCGTGATTTGCACCAACGGAAAGGAAACGAGTGCCACCTTACTAGGAGACAGGCTAAAGCACGATAAAGGAGAATGGAAAAGGTTGTGCAACAACATGGACTTGGAGCCAGTTGAACCACTATCATTGATACGACTAAGTCGTAAACCTACTTCTTCAAATCTGGACCAGCCAAGATTGCTTAGAATCACGGTTCACTCTGAAAGGGATCTTGAAAACATCTTACTATCCGCTTTTCTCCTGCGTAAGGAGCGTTCAGAGACCACTGCAAGGATCTTTGCTGATGTGCCCTGGTGGGAAAGGGCCCGAAAGGACCAGCAACAAAACCAAACGAAACAGAGGGATGATCGAAGTATAATCCTTTTGGGAGTTCCAGAAGCTGATGAAGCAACTGATAAAGCGGTGCAGCGCAAACACGATCAGTTACAATGGAGATTCCTCAGTGATATACTTGGTTTGCATGATGTAGCTGTGACGGACACGTTCCGCATCCCCAAATCTACGAATTATAAGGGCATCGGTCCTAAGCCCCTTAAAATAACGTTCTTGCGTAATGATATGTTGAACACGGTTAAAACTCGTTGGGAAAATGGCCGCAGAATAATCCCACGAGAAATAAGACTAGGTGCATCGAAACACCATATTAGAAAGATAGATGCACCACTAAGTTCAATAGAAACACTACCAAGTCAATCAGTTGTTGACGTGTCAGAAACAATTTCAGCCGATACGATAGATCACTGTGTTCCAACAGTACAACCCCAAAACGATCAAGCATCCCTGCAAGCAAAAAACCTTCAGTTGCCGACTCTGGAGGAGTCGGCCTAACATATATTCTGCACTCCACTAGCCTTCTTCCCCACACCCCATCATTGTTGAGAAAAACAACTATGAAATGCATCTACACCAACGCACAATGTCTCGGAAACAAAATCGGTGAACTGCGTGCAGTTTTTCTGAGATGTTCACCAGACATCATCGCCGTAACGGAAACGTGGCTGCAGACTCAGCAAACAAATAGTGAACTTGAATTACCAGGAATGTCACTTATTCGTCATGACCGTGAAACCAGAGGAGGAGGAGTAGCTTTGTATTATAGCCAAAACCTTCTGTGCCGTGAGATTACGGATCCAGACATCGTGTTACTGGATACACTCTGGTGCTCAATCCGACTAGCTAACGGCGAAGACTGTGTTTTGGGAGTAGTATATCGCCCACCGTCTGCACAGGAAACTTACAATCTGGCCCTACTGGATAAAATTCGCATGGTTACTTCCAGATACACTTGTGGATTTTTGATTATGGGTGACTTCAATTTACCGAATCTGCAGAGCAGTACCATTTACCCAGAACACTCCCTCGAGCGCGCATTCAGTGAGTTGTTTGACGATATTCCTCTTTATAACCACATTACATGTAATACCCGATACCGCGGAAACGATTTACCCTCACTCTTAGATCTCGTTCTGACAAGCAATGAACATGACATTGATAACGTTGCTTACGAAAGTCCACTGGGACTAAGTGATCACGTCGTCATCCAGTTTGACTATCTGTTTGAAGCTGTAAGAACAAATGATGCCCGTAAAAGAGTTAGGCGGATCAACACTATGGCGTTGAGTGATGCTCTGAAAAACACGTTTAACTGCCAACCGGAAACCAGCAACGTACATGAGTTTTGGATATGGCTAATATCTAATCTCAAAAGTTCAATCGAAGTGAGCTCCGAATTTGTCCTCAGGAACTCAAGAAAAAACTTTGAATTTAAATTAAGAAGCAGAACTCGTAAGTGGTTAACGGTACGAAACATTGCTTGGCGACACCATCGGCAAAACCCATCATCCGAGACCTGGGAAACATTCCGTTTACTGCGGAACAAAGTAAACAAATTTGTCATCCAAGACAAGTTGTGCTTCCAAGAAGTGATATCAAGCATGATGGAGCGAAACCCCAAAATACTATATCGTATGGTTAACGATCAAGCTAAGGTGAAACCTGGAGTAGCGTCCGTGAACACATCAGCTGGACCAACAACAACTGCAGCAGAAACTGCTGATGCTTTAGCCACGTTTTATTCATCGGTATTCAACCCGATACAACATGCAATAAACAGCCCAAATCCAACACTTTCAAACACGGTTGCCCTAAGTGAAATAAGTGTCACTGAGAAACGCGTCCTCCAAGGTTTATTTAATCTTAAAACCGGAAAGTCTCCTGGGGCCGACGGAATAACCCCGAAAATATTGAAGCAATTTGCGAGTTTCTATACAAACCACTCACTTATTTGTTCGAGCAAACTATGCAAACCATTCACTTATTTCTTCGAGCAAACACTGGCTAGCGGATTGATTCCTATAGATTGGAAACGAGGAATAATTTCTCCAATTTACAAAGGTGGAAATCGCTCCGATATTTTCCAATTACCGACCCGTTACTCTGTTACAATTGATTTCAAAATTACTTGAGCGACTTATTGTAGAGGATCTAATGAATCATTTCGAGAATAAGCAGTTGCTTTCGAGGAACCAGCACAGATTCAGACGAAATTGTTCCTGTTTGTCTAATTTACTGGTAACGCTAGATGATTGGACAAAATCGGTAGATAAAGGACAAGCAATACACGCGTGCTACTTAGATATTTCAATAGCGTTCGATCGTGTTGACCATTCCCTATTACTGCAGAAGCTTGAAAGGCTTGGTATCACTGGAAAGTTGCTGAAATGGCTAAATGACTACCTAACAAATCGCACTAACCAGGTACGTGCATTATCCAAACCAATTGCAGCAACTGGCGGAGTTCCCCAAGGCTCAGTCCTTGGTCCAATCCTCTTTCTGGTTTATGTCAATGAAATACCGGAAATTGTTCGATGTAACATTTCGTTATTTGCGGACCAGATAAAGATTTAGCGCAGCATTCTTAGTCCATAACATTGTCTGCTATTACAAAAGGATCTTGATACGCTTCACAGCTGGGCGTTGAAGAACAACATGCCGTTTAACTTCAACAAATGCAGGATCATGAATGTGGAGAATCGAGTAGAGTTCACATATCACATAGGTTCGCATGTCCTTGAAAATTGCAGTGAAGATAAAGTTTTGGGTGTCTGTATATGCTCCAGTTTAAAAACATCACTTCAAACTAACAGTGACTTTAAAAAAGCAACACGTGTTCTAAATCTACTCAAACGTGTATTTGGGAAATTTTCGCCCAAGATATTCCCAAGGATTATGAATAAATACTTGAGACCAGTCATGGAATACGGTGTGCATCCATGGTCTCCGCGGCTCAATAAGGATGTGGAACTTATGCAGCGAATCTATCACCGCTCAACGAAATTAGTTCTCAGCATCCGAAACAAACCATATAAAGAAAGGATAGCTCAACTGAATCTGTTCGATTTTCCCTATCGACGAATCAGAGGAGACCTTATCTTACTTTACAAAACATTCCATACCCTGAACCATCCCTTACATGATTTATTCACGCGAAGGGATACAAGGAATTATCAGACCCATGAATATGTGCTGATCGTACCTAATTCCCACCTGAACTGTAGAAGGTATTTTTACTCTGTCCGTGTCTGTTTTACTTGGAACAGTTTACCTTCAACCGTTGCTCACGCCACTAGCTTGCATGACTTTAAAACGAAATTAGACGGATTTTTATTGCATTATTCGTTTCCAAAACACTTGTATACTGTTTAATCTATGTTCTTATATTGTTTATACACTTAAATTTCCATTTTTACCATCCTAAGGTTGTTGTTAAGCTTGTTGCTTTTTAGACCATTAAAAACCTTGAATAACCTTGAATAATGAATCACCTGAAGAAATATTTTACAATTATATTATAAACTGAGACAATTTAATTTTGTTAATGTAGAACAAGTTGATAATCACCTATTACGAGGAAAGAATTTGAATGTATTAAAACCACATACGTGTTTAAAATGCTTATGATATTCTTGCTTACAGTTATATATTGTGTTACATTTTCAAACAAATTTTTAATTTCGTTCAAAAATTGATTGATTTTAAGGTTACATACATTATTTGAGAAAAAATCATATGTATAATATATATCACATAAATTTTATCATCATGTTAATCTATTAATTAATTTATAATTAGTTTCAACCAATAATTTCTTAATATAAATGGAAGTTGTACATGTGTAAAATTCGCAAGCGTAATTCCTAACTAAGCAGACTTGCAAAATATATAGCAAACATCATTCACTAAAAGCAAATCTAATATTGTAATTTTGCTCATATCTGATTAAATTTAACATATTATTTTGCATCCCAATCGCTTAGGCTTTTATTAAATTTCATTCGAGCTGAGGAATATTCGAGATATAGCATTGCTTCCTTCTAATTCAGAATTTTGTTTTTTTATTTATTGAGATTTAGTAAAACTCTTGTTAGATAGATCTGATTGCGCTACCGGGGATTAATTTAATAGTTGTCAATTCGAAATACTTTCAACTCCATCTGTATAAATTTCTCTATAGTTTCTTACATGTTATATAAGTATATGAGTATAAAAATTAAAATAAAACGTCCTAACTTTGACACAAATTTCTGTTTAAAACCAGAAGATGATTTGACAGTCCTCGGCAATTAGTTCGGATGTGGTCAATTGCATTCAATTTGAAAATATGTTTCCTCGGAATGCATCTGCATTCTGATGTAAGAAATGGAGAGGAGTTTTGATTAATGTCACGCAAACATTTTTTAAATCATTGCATAAAATTACGAGCAAAATACTGATGGAGATTATGCGAGTGTTAATTTTCTGTTCTTAATTTGGTACATGAACCGCCGGTGATTTCGAAATAGCTTGAGGCGATTTCTTCCTAAACAACCATCAAATGTGTTAATGCGTTGTTGTATCTGCTCACATTAAACAGTTCTTAAAATCTTCTTTATCTTGCCTTCAACATAAGTATGTCAACATACTACGCGCACTTTATGCTCATACATCCAAATGCATTAGGTTTTACAATGAACTCTCACCCAAATTCCACACCACAAGTGGCGTCTGATGCCCGATTTCTCCGTTTTTGTTCAATTTTGTAATTGATGCAATTATGGAATTATGCAACGAAGGTGCCCCAGCTTTCGGAGTTCACATAATGCAAGGCGTCAAGCTTCTCGACTTGGATTATGCTGATGACATAGTTCTGCTCTTCGACTCATACACAGATGCACAGGCGATACTGAACAAGCTATCTAGTATTGTGCCCAAATTTGGAATGCGTTTTGCGCCCTCTAAGTGCAGTGTTCTTCTGCAGGACATCGACTTATCGAACAACGCTTTATTACTTGACAATCAGGCGCTTGAAATTGTGGATCGTTTTACGTATCTCGGTAGTTGTATCAATAATTCTGCATCGTTAGATAACGAGGTCTCGGCACGCATTTCTAAAGCGACCGTAGCATTCCGCAACCTAGGTCACCTCTGGCGTCAGAAAGGACTGTCTCTGCTACTCAAGGGTAGAGTCTATAAAGCGACAGTTCGGGCTGTGTTACTATATGGGTGCGAAACCTGGACCTTACGTAAAGAACACATTCAGCGTCTCCAAGTATTTGACAACCGGTGTCTCCGCAGCATTCTAGGAGTTAGCTGTTACAATCGTATGCGCACCGATGCTCTCCGAAATAAGTTGTTGGGTAGTAATGTCGATATAGAGAAGCAGATCAACCTGCATAGGTTACGCTGGTGGGTCACGTTTTACGGATGCCGGACCACCGACTTCCGAAACAGATTCTTTTTGCGACGCCACATCCTGATTGGCGTAAATCTCGGGGTGGCCAAACCGTCACATGGCATAGGCAGCTAAAAATTCTTACTAGTAACCTTTCCAAAGTAGGCGCAGCGCGTCTTCCAGGCTGGTGTCCCCGCGATCATATATCGCAATGGTTAGTTACGCTTCAGGATATGTCCCGAAACCGTGTTCAATGGCGGTCTTGCACTAAGCATCTTCTTGGAGTGTTTGCATAACCTTGTATGTTGTCAAGCGGAGTGACGAGAAAAGCTTGTTATGATGCATGACAGTGAAAGCCGCAAGGAAGCTGCCGTGCTGATGTTGCTCTACTCGTTCACGAAACTTGTTTGAATGCATGTTCCATTCGAGGTGTAGGCACCTCTTCCCAGTTTGTTTGTGCTTACTCTTCTATAGAAGCCGTAGCAATTTAAGTCCCACCCTTCCCCATCTTTTAGCATTTTACTTTTTCATGGTTGTATGGCAGTTAAGCATTCGGTACGTGCTACCGGTTTAATGCTGTCTTTGATGATGATGATTGGTGATGAGATATGATATCTTCTAAGTGTACCTAGTGCCCATGGCAATGCAGATGGGGCTGAATTACTGAGTAAACTAGAGTCCAAGCTTTGCTCAATAATTAAATGCTCGTTGCTCCTGTGCTGATTGTATTTTAGTTTCTATAAGATCACAGAGTTATTTTTAGATGCAATGTTCGATCATGGTTAATGTGCGGAAGCAGACTGGAACGCGTCTGTGATACATAACAAACGTCCGTTATCCTACAATCTTTAATTCAATGCTGTTCAATCATTGTTACAAATACTCATCATCATTTTTGTTTATCAGTTTTAATGTGAGAGTGAGAAGTAGAAAATTTATTTAGCCTCGAAATGGTGACTACAAGCAGAACTGACAAAATTTCATTAATTCAAGTGAAAATCATTCAAATATTACAGGTCGCAACATGTCAACAGCCTTACAAAAAATGAGAAATGCCATGTAATCTTTAAAGGAAATATTTTTATAGTAGAGTTCTAAGTAATAAATTGTGGGCCACACATGAATTGGAATTGAAGTTTTACACATTATTTAGATAATCAAAATTTTGAACTATTTCAGTTTTTGCTTCTTAATGCCAATGTTTCGCTTAATAATATTTTTAAATCATGCGGATTCTAATCAAATGTACTTAAATAATGAATTTTAACAGAATAAAGCCAGTCATAAAATTTGTTTAATGGAAATGAATGCAAGTGAGGTATATTGTTCAGATCTCTGGGTTTAACTCATTTGCATGTGTGTGCGCACTTGTAATTGAACAGTTTTCATCAAACTAGCCTTATCGAACAGTGTCACATATGCTCCATTTGACAACCTTTTACTCACTGTTCCAAAGCATGTGGATTTTTATCGTATTGTTCCTCTGATAAGTACTGGAAATTGATATGTTTAATAAAATTTTACCATAAAGAAAATCATATAAGTCATATAACAGAATCCTGGTTAAATCATAAATAACTTCCATCGCCTCCATACTGCATGCATTCCAAAAGTCACAAATTGTGTGTTGTTTCTGTGTAATACGAAAATATTGGAAATTTTCTAAGCTTGCTAATAAAAATGCTTGGAGTTTCCGATTAAGCTTAAATGTAATCTTTAGTTAGGCTGAAAGTTTTATGTATTTTACTGCACGTCTGGCCCTCACGTTTCATACTTTACTATTCTCAAATATAAATGCATATTGGCAATGGTGACATTGTCTCTTCAGTAACTCTGAACACGTCTTGATCAAACTGAATTTATATTATCGCTATGATCAGAATGTTTGTTGGATTAGGTTGGCATGTAGAAATGTTTACGCCTATTGATATGTTAATGGTTTAAACCAATGGTCCGAAAACAAATACCTATTAATGCATCTGAATGCATTTTCATTCTACTCGTGGCACGAGTCGTTTCGGGTTGTTTCACTTATTATGTAGATACGGTAAGCGTGCAAACACCTAAACTGGAAACAGTTGGGAAATGCTAAGATTGGTTGAAATTGTACACCAAAAACGTTTTGTACAAATAACATGTTTTATCTCAGCTGCCCACAGACATATAGATATGATTAAACCGATGATTTAGAAACAAAATCTTTAAGTTAAGTTATTTTCTTCAAAACCCTTACAACGTTTCATTTTTCAATGTAATAGTTGATCTACAATTTGTTTCTGAATATTTTCCAATAATTTTTTAAACGATTATTTTTGCTTAATAGAAGGTATCAAAGCTTTTGAAATATAACCTTAGATGTCATTATTAAATATATATGATACCGTCTTTGGCCCCAGGTTCAAAATCTGTTAACAAAACCAATAATCTCTAAGTTTCATAGACGGCTGTACATGAGTATTTTCAGATCCAGAGTTTCGTTTAAGTTTGTTTACAAATAGATTGAATAAATACTTTCAACTAATTTAAATAGTGAATATAGCTTCACGATTTTAACTAAATATACGTAGTCTGTGTGAAATACCTATGTGTTGAGTAGATACATCCGAAATGTTTTTTTCCGGTTCATCAACCTACTACTGTGCTTAAAACAAATAGATGTTTTGAATGCATGTTCTATACCAAATGTCTTTAAAAGAGCTTAAATGGCCTTGTAATATAACATTTCATTGCATTTTATTATTTGTTAATTAATTTACTAGTAATTATTTTCAAACTATTCCAAAATACTGCACTAACATTATAAGATGAACTGAAGTCAGGCATGTAGGACATTTGTAAACTTGACTCAAATTGAATGTCATAACATGTGCCGAGTTGATTGACAATGCCTTCCAATATATAAGTGAATCACTGAACCAGTAAGCAATAATGTTATATTAAAAACAAATATATTGGTTATTTTATTGTGTCCTTATCAAATAACACTCACAATTCCCGCATCCAGTATCTTGTCGATTAGAAAAGCTGTTGTGAATTATTCAATGATGAGATAAATTCAAAAATGAACATAAATCTGCCTTTAAAGAGTTTTTGTCATAATGTTCTCAACTACTCAAGCTCAAAGATGATAAACTTTACTTGATTCAGTTTAGTAAATCAGTGGTAGTACAGCATGAAGGTTGTATGAACTGCTTCACAATTAATTTTTCTTGTTACTATTCATGATAGTTTATTGTTTGTCACTATTTTGCCTGAGACATATTCGATCCAACCAGCAATCAGGTTCTCAAATTCTTCTTCCCCGAGGAACTCAATTATATAATTCCGGTCAAATTGCCTTGTTCATTTAATAATAGTCTCACTCAGAAAATGAGTTCAGAGTATTATATATTTCGGTTTCTTAATTATCTACTCAAAGCCATTAGTTGCGAGATCCTAACTTACTTAACTTTAGCCTTTTGTCCCGCGTGCGAAATAGACAGCCAACAAGCTCTTTCTTCAGACATCAGGATTCTGGGCGAGTCTATCCAGCTGGCCCCATGTTTTGCTCATCTGCTTGGCGTTTGCATCCAGGCTTTACTAAGGTGTTGAAGAGCCCGGTTTTGTTGGCAATGATCTCGCTGGATTCCCAAATGTTTTTCAGCTGATGGAAGGCTGGCCGTACTTTACTGATGCGGGTTCTGGCGTCTGCATCTGTTTCATCAAGTTTCTCTCGGATGCTGTTGAGACTGGGAAACTATCCATTACTTTCGGCGCATCGCCTTGGATTGTGATAGGTGTCATATTGAATGCATTGGTCTTGAACATCTTGCTCTCCCCTCTGTTGATGTTGAGACCCAGTCTAGCTCAGTTAACCGCAAAGATGCTAGACATTTCTTGCATCTGTTTTTGGTGTGAAAGAGAAGAACCAGATCGTTTGCAAAATCAAGGCCGTTCAGCCGCTTTTAAAGTGTCTATTGGATGTCGTTCGGCTTCTAGTCTATCGATGCCTTATTGATTCAGTCTATGGCAAGCACGAACAGTAACGGGTAGAGTAAGCAGCCTAGCCTTACTTCCGTTCTGACTTCGAATGTGCCAGTGAGATGCCTGCCATGCAAACTTTTGCAGGCCATCCTTTTATATGACATTCTAATGATGCTGGTTATTTTTACTGGTACTCTTTAGTGTCGCAGTAGTCTCCAGAGAGTCAGTCTCTCAACGCTGTCGAACACTTTCTCATAGATGATAAAGTTGACGTAGAGAGACGAGTTCCATTCCAGGAACTGCTCTTATATGATGCGCAGGGTAGCGATTTGTTCCGCACACGATCTGTTCTTCCGGAAGCCGGCTTGTTCCTCACGGAAATATGGGTGAACAGCTTTTTTAAATTCTATTTTGCGGGATGCGGTTAATCACCTTCCCTTGGATGGACAACAGGGTTATCCCTCGGTAGTTGAAGCAGACATTAAGGCCTTCTTTCTGAGGGGGGGTTGATAAGGTAGCCTGCTTTCCACTCAGCTGATACTTCTTCCCAGATCTAGCAGAAGTGTGGGCTTAAGAGCTTCACACTTATCTCGGAGTCCAACTTTAGAGCATCTGTCGGGATGCTGTTAGGTCCTGTAGCCTTTCCATTTTTCAATTGCTAAATGGCGCTGCGGATCTCTTCGTTCGTAGGTTGCGATCGTCCTTGGCATAGTTAGTTGCGAGATCACATTTCGATTATTCAGATAACCAGTGTGTGCTATATTTACAAATTATCATTATTATATTTTTGTTTGATTTAACTTTTGATTTTACGACGTTTTACCAACACTAAAGTAGATAAAATCGTGAACTTCATATATGTCATATAATCAATCGACGATCCAGTTTTAAGACTATCAGAAGTTACGCTGATTTTTGTAGTATATCATCCTAAATGGCCAGTAAAATGTGAAAATGAGGAAAACACAATAACGCTACGTAGATCTGAAGGTTGTATTGTCTACTACATTGTATTTCAAATGCCTTAATCTGATTGCGCGAACAAAAACAATAATTAAAGGTATCAAACAATAATGGAAAAGGATACAAATTAAATAGCATACTGAGTAACAGAATCCATTGGAACTCTGTTATTGTTGTGCTCCTGATTTTAACATGTTTTACTAAATACACAATCTTTGGAACAAAATGTACCGGAGCTTGAAAGCATTGAGATTGCTAAGTTTCCCGGTAAATAGTAGAATAATAAAAACTGAGCTGCTTACAGCTTTATCGTTTTTTATCTTTGTACTGGGTCTGCAATCGCTTGATTCTCAATTTTCTTTCAATAATGTAAGAGCTCCGATAACACCTGGAGGAAAAACAAGCTGATAAACCATGAAGTTGAGTTAATCTGGTAAAAAATTATTGGATCCATGAAGTATGTAAGCTTAGTAGATCAGTTCGCAATACAAATACTTTTGCAAATCAGCTATGGAATCTCTCGGCATTGACCCTACAAGTTGGAAATGAACTTGCTCGTGATCGTTTACTTCGCATGCACCGTGTAAAGCGTCATTTCCAAGCTACGGGTTGGAAAGATACAGCTCTTGACTACTGAACGCAGATCACGCCGCCGGCGTACAATTGACGCCGATCGACCGAGTATTGTCGATCGCTACGAGCGTCGCGGGAGAGATTGACACACTGGAATCAAACTGTTTAGTCATTATAAAAGCTGTGCAGCATGAAACCATCATGCTATTTTGATGTAATTTCACAGTATATCAGCGTAGTCCGCCAAAACACTTGAACAGATTTGTGTTTTCTACTCACAAATGTCTAACACATTATAGCGGGAGCAAGCCTGGTCGAACGAGGCCAAATTGCATTTCAAATGCTAAGTTGTCGATCACCGCCACCATATGTCATGTAATTCCCCGTTTTCTTTCAAGCCGTATTGTTCGTCAAGATTCACAATCCAAAGATAATGTTGAAGCTGTTAATCAAACAAGTCCGATTACCACTAGGCAAAAGAACGCTATTTCTTCGATAATATCACAAGCACGTGACAAAGGTTCATAGACTGTTTACTTATCTGTGAACCAATTATTAACAGCGAACTATTGTGTCTTCACTAAGGATCAATATGATTTGATTTATCAGTCAACCGGTTACCCCAACTCTCGCCAGGTTGGAATTGTTCGAACAACTTCGACGAATTGTATATCTTTGAATTGCTACTGACTCCACCCGCTCTTGTTTTCGTTTAGGTTGTTAATCGTACCGTCTTCATGCGGTGTTCCGGATATCATCCAACACTGTTTGGTTGGCACTCATCGCTAATGAACTTTACGCTCTCAGCACTGAGAAGCTTACTGTATTTCTACAAATGTTAATAAATGAACATGGGAATAAAATATTTTCATTTAATGAAGTAGCGTTCACCATTTACATAGTAGTTTGCAAAATGTATGAAGTATTTTGCAATGGGAATCCAGAGAAATTCGTTCCTTTAAATTGTAAATTTCTCGATTAATTAAGTCACTCCTGATTGATGTTGAATCGGAACTTTATCAACTACCAGTCTAGGACATAATTTTAGTTCCTACGTGGCTATGCTTTTGATCAAATTTATGCGGCTCTACTATTATGAAGTCCGCAGTTTGCATTTAAATTCACATCATTCTAAATCAAGGACAAGGATTACGTTAACAGCGAAGGTATATTTGGAGAAATGTTTTTAACTCAACATGGTTCCAGGAGTATACCGATGCGAATGTTTATTTAACTACTATAGAAGCGAAGTTCAAAAGTAGATATGAATGAGTAGCTTATTAAACAATATATTTATTACATCATGAAAAACAAATTATTCCACTGAGGCAGCAACACTTATCGAATGCTCCGAAAATGTTCTTGGGTTAATGCCACCGAACGTTTGAATGACATGTGCATGATTTCACCACATTGAATGCGGTTGATGTCACGAGGTTTGATCTGGCTTCCCGTATGACAGATAGCAGTTTGTGATTGGCATTTTACAACAGATTTTCATGGACTTCATGTAGGTTCGTATCGATCTTTCGTGCCACCACACCTATTTGCATTGCTCAGGTGGGAAAGATGCTCATCGAATGCAATGAGTGTTACGAAGCCAGCTACCAACTTTAATGGATTTTCATTTAATAAGGTTGGATAAATGAGGATTTTGTTTACCGTGCCTTACTCTAGTATCGGTTTTCACAGTTTTGTGCGTAACTAAAATACATATTTAATACGTGCCCATGTGAATAACACGCCAGCTATCATTGCATTCAGATCAACAATAAAAACGCGTATTGGCATGTATTTTCATTAAGACAATTTTGTCCGTTGTTTACCTATTAGGTAGGGAGAATACAATTAGAATCCGCATGCTTTGAAGCACTTCAAACTATGTTCAGCTTTATATTGATATATTAATAATTGCCTATATGAGCATGTCTCAAAGACCTGCTTTTCTCAAGCTCAGACATTTCTAAGTTTTTACATTAGAGTTTCTGATTACCAAACAGTCCTATTCGGGAGGAACAATCTCTCCCACAGCGATCACGTCGATTAGCA
>JACCGJ010020233.1:0-53706 GCA_013407085.1 Atriophallophorus winterbourni
AACGAAAGCAAAAGGGAAGGCTGTAATTTGCCAGGGAGATTTCTCTAATTATAACACGTAACATTCAAATATACATTCAATTTTGTATCAGTGTAGTGATTCTCGTATATTGTCTGGTCTTACGAATCTTATTTTACTGTCCAATTAAATTGTAATCGAATTTGTTTTCAGGATTACGATTACAGCAGAAGGATTTAAATGTCATTCTAATTCTCTGGCAAATATCCCGTATTTCAAATTTCTTTAAAACTTTTAAGCCGCTGATTTTCATTGTTCGTAAATATTTAATACGGATTGTGCAACACGGTGTGCGGTCAATTAATCTCCAGACATATAATCCACATGGAAGTTATTTAAGATAAGATTTAAAATAAGAAGATATTTAAATCTGTGCAATGACTCTTGAATATGGTACAAGTAGCAAAGGCAGAAGGACATTAACCCTTTGTCTACTGACGGTAACTCTGGTTACCACCTCAAACAAACAGTCGATTGCTCAGTAGCTCCCGTCGGTACCTTCAGTCACTATCGGAGTGCACTTATCAGGCGGCGTCTGGCATCTGATCCTTAAAAATTAATCATGTGTTTTATTTATGCCATAATTAGGCAGAATAAATTAATGCAAACCCCTCTGCCTCAGTGACTTCTGTCACATTCGGTCTGTTATTAGGGCCTGTCATGGCCGTTACCTCAAAAATGACTACTCTCGCTCGCGCGGACCACTCAACAGGCATCAAAGGTGAATCAAAGTTCAAAGTTGTAATGGTCTAAAAAGCATTTAGCTTAACCATAACCATAGGATGAAGTTATGAGGTATATACAATAATAGAGAAGAAGAACAGGGAAACTCATGTAGTGTAAATCGTATTAAAATTTGGGTTGTCTCTCAAGTATTTGTCCAAATTAGCTTTAAAAATATCCAGATTGGCTGTGTGTAACAGTGGAGGGGAGGGTGTTCCATGTGAAACTTACACGTACAGCATACGAATATCTTCGACAGTTCAGTCTTGAAGTGGGAATAAGCACTGTAAGTTCATGTTTCCGACTGGCACGGGGTGGCGAGCGTGTGAAAAGTTTGGACAAGGGATGGTTAGGGACGTGCATAATATTTTACATCAGTATGAGGTCACCTCTTAGTCGACGACAGCGAAAGTCGAAAAGATTGAGACTCCTCAAACGTTCTTCATATGGTTTAGCAGCTAGTCCGGGTACGAGCTTTGTGGTTCGGTGGTAAATACGCTGCAGAAGATTGATGTCTTTCTGAATCCAGGGTGACCAAGCCTGAACAGCGTACTCCATCGCTGGTCTCAGATAGGTGTTCATGATACGGGGTACTGACTGATTGGAGAATCTGCCGAAAATTCGTCTCAATAACGCCAATACTTGTGACGCCTTTTTGTATGCCGCTTTGCACTGCAGTGAAGTCTTCAGACTTGAACTGGTCCAAACACCCAAATCCTTCTATTCAGTTGTCCAGACGAGTTGGTGGGACCCAAGAGTGTAGTTGTAATTCACAGTCTTTCCAATGTTTAAGACCTTGCACTTTTGGAAGTTGAAGGGTAGTTTGTTTCTCGGAGACCAATCGTGCAATGTGTTTAGATCCTTCTGCAAAGTTTCACGGTCATCATTTGTACGTATGCTTCTCCAAAGCTTTACAACGTCTGCAAATAACATAATCTTGCATTTAACACGCTCGGGAATGTTGTTTGCGTGGATCAAAAACAAAATCGATCATAAGATGGAAAGACCCAATATGCACTCTCCCGTCCCTCCCAAGAGACGCCATGTTTGATGTTCCAAATATATACAGAGATTTCTTGCTGTATGATACTAAAGGCCATAGTGACGATGCAAGATTTTTAACTTCTGTGATCGAAGCCTGGTTGGTGCACAGTCTCTTAGCAAGATGTGGCTTGCTGATGGAACGTTCAAGCTTGTACCTTCGCTTTTCTACCAATTATACACTATACATTTTCAATATGCTGAATACGTCACACCACCAGCAATTTATTGTCTTTTATAAAACAAGAAATCAATTACATATAATAAGTTAGTGTGTTGCGAGTTATGGCGCCGAATGCAGCACAAGATATCATTTTAACTGACTTTGAATGTGTAGATATAAATGCATTTCGCTCACACTTCCCATCCGCAAGATTGACTGGATGTTATTTTTATCTATGCCAAACCATGCAACGAAATATATTTGAACTAGGGATGAAAGCAAATTATGAGGCAGACGACTATTTACGCCTCATAACTAGATGCCAACCAGCGTTGGCTTATGTGGCGCTGAATGATGTGATCGACACAATTGAGATTTTAGCCGAATTTATGTCTCAAAGTGAAAAAATGAATAAATTGTTATCTTATTTTGAACATACCTTTGTTCGAGGTCGACGAGAAAACTTTGCACCAGCTATATTTCCACCTAAAACCTGGGGTTCATATCAAACGGAAGAAGAAGTATGCTGAGATATGCGCCAGCACATCTCGATCAATTCAGCGATACTGAACTACGAAAAGATTGACGTTCTTAAAATCAATTGCATATCTCTCCCACTAAATAAATTGATTTGAACGTATTCTTTATTCTTCAGAAGTTATCAAACTGGGGGTTAAGTGACTGAAGATCAATAGACTGGGAATAAAGTGACTGGGTGAATAAATGTCTTAGGGTTAAATTTCTGCGGATTAAGTGTCAGTGAACCATCCTGCATATCACCCAAAAGCTTGTGATTTACACGTGTTGATAATGTGCTTCCTACCACCGCAATAGCGCTTACAGATTCGTGTTAAAAAAACTACCTGGAGACGATTAGAAAAAACATCGCACAGCCGAAAGTGTGAAGAGATCCTCACCATACCGGCTTACCAGAACATACTCACTGTTTGCCATGACCGTTTCATTGACTTACTTACAATGTTGAAGTATGTGGTGGGAACAAAACGGTAGCACAACACTTCAAAACACTGTTGAATTGATCTTACCCACCCCGCCAGTTGGGGTCACAATACTTTGGTCATTCATAGGCATAATGAGCGCCAAGCTGGTTCATTGTACGAATCCTAACTAACCGTAGCTGCGAGGTGAAACCATACTTGCTTATAGCATTCTCTTCAGTGATTGGTTTCAAAAGAATTTCAACCGGTTGTCTGCTCACCCATTACCAATCCATTTCATTTGACCCCAACGTGAGAGCTAATCGCTGGGCTACGAACTCGTTTGTTCACGTGACGTGTGCGTAGTTTCAGTGATTAGCTCACGGGGGTCCAGACATCGAGAATAGGTCACAACCCGTGAACTCATCGTCACTTTAGAGGCACAGAAACCTTGTTTATCCTCACATATTCTTCGTTGCTTTATATTTTCTTCGACTGGCTACAAACCGTAGATTAAACAGCCTCGGAGAAATCGCACTAGCTCACGAGAATCGGTAGTGAGATGTCGGTAAATTGTGCTCAAGTTTTCTTTTACCCGTGACTCTAAGCTCCATTTGCAGAATTGAGAGCTGCCATTCTTTCCCATGTTGATAATAAACTGATCTCAAAACAGAAACAAAAAGAGAAGTGAAAATATTGGTTCAATCGCACAAGACACAATTCTCAATCACGAATGAAAAGCAGCCAAAACAAGAGCAGGTAAATAGAGACAACTTACAAAAAGAATCGTAGCGAAAATAAATTGTGAGCACACATATGTGCATCAAATGATTTTCCAACAGCGTCAACGTTATTAAATTTGAATAGTGGGTTTTGTAAAGTATAGCATTTTTATCCGGCACATCATTATCCAAATTCATTAATAAATGTTAAGTGCACTTTTAGTCGAGAGAAATAGCGTTTGGGCTTGTTTTCCGAGGTAGGTAGGAATAATGGAGAGGCCGCGAAAAACATTGCTGGTCGGTTTGGTAATTCTGTTTGTGTGAGGATGTTGGAAACTGTGTATTCTTCGAAGCGGACCACGGAACGTGTTGGACACAGCGATAAATAATAGACAAACATCAACAAGAAAGATCAATAAACATGCTCCCTGAGCCAGCATTAACGCATAATTTTCAATTTAAACCATATCGCCCCAGGATAATTTTCAAGGGTTATACGTTTTTTTATGATTTCTTATATAGTACTCAGGTGCATAGAAATCAATGCATCTCACTAAATTTTGACGGAAAATTTCAGATATTATTGTTAGATTAAATTTTGTTTTAAAATCTCTGGAGATAATGGTATACTCGAAATATGAATCCCTCACCTTTATACTACAAATCTTCTAGTTGTTTTCGCTGATGATGTGCAATTAGATGGAGATCAAATTTGTTAAGGATGACTGGTTCTATGAGCAGACCAAAATAAGCTGCATCAATGGTGAATTAAAACCAATTTTACCTTCAATTGTCACAAGTGCAATATGTTACAGGTTGGAAAACCTTTCTTGCTCTCTTATACAAATCGAGATTCCAGATTCATCTCGAACTAACAGTCAAACGCTTCAGTGAAATAGATTAGAGAATGCTCTTGGTACCTTTGCAAACGCATTTTTGAAAACAGTCTGCGGGACCGTCTATGAGCGTGCATGCAGCATTCTCGTGAAAATTAAACGAATTTTCAAACGTGTACCACCTCACAAATTAAAAAAGTTACTCGACATATACATACACCCAGTCGTCGAGTGTATAACGCGTGCTTGGGCACCATAATTGGAAGAAGACACCGCGCTCATCACAATGGTTCATCATAACGTAACTAGACTGGTTGCCGTATTGTATAAGCTAACATTTGATCAACAAATATCTAGATTCGGATTCAGTACTCAAGTGCGCTAGTGCAACCGAATTGAACTCATTTTGAACTGCGAAATAACGACGTCTCACCAAATCAGGCATCCATTGAAAATTGTGTCAAGTCTCTGAGCATTAAAAAAGAAAGTTTGTAATAAATCGGTGAGAGTAGTTTATTGGTAACGTTTCGCTTCTGACTCCAAAGTATTTAATTCATTTGCAAAATCGCAGTTCTACAAAGTTGAACGCTTGTGCAGCGATGCCACCGATAAAAAGCGAGCGCATCATGAAGTTAGTCGTCAACTTGCTGATCATGGTTACCCAAAGAGCCTAATCAAACGCCAACTGAAAAAAGTTAAATACCCAGCACCCAAAACGGAAAAAGTTTTGGCGTGCAACAGTTTCTATACCTTACGTTAAGGAAGCGTCAGAAAGGATAAGTCGAATCTTGAATAACGCAGGTATACGAGTAACGTATAAAAGGGGTAGGACGCTCAGATCCGTATTAATGCATCTCACGAATAAAACACCTTCAGGCTGCGCGACGAATTGTGTATATAAAATCAACTGCAAGGGTTGCTCGGGATTATATATCGGGCAAATATGCAGAGAACTCAGTACTAAGATAAGTGAACACAAAAATCGAATCGGTAAGCAGCCACGCAATTCCGGTGAATATCAATCACTGATAAGAGATTCAGCACTAGCTGTACACGTGCTGGACACGGGTCACAACGTCGATCTTGATAACGTAGAAGTGATAATGCGGGGAATAAAACCATACGTGTAACGACTTCTCGCTGATGCGGTTGTGATAACAAAGGCTGGTAAGTATGCAGTCAATATGGTGGATGAGGCTGATATCTCCACAATCTGGCGTCCGGTTCTGCATCGGATAAACATTAACATGCGTGACCCTTAGTGTGCGCACTGATTACGCAATCGAGCTAATTTGACAGCAGATGTCATTCACACCTGCCAAGACGAAAACAATTAAGGGATTATACGGCACGTAGAGGTGGTGGTGCCTAAGTTGATAATGAACGCGCCTGTCTATCTTAAGGAGAGTAGAACACACCATGGACTGTGCAGTTCTTAACCAGCTTAGGATTGGTCAGGTGAATGAAATTTAAGCTTGATCTCTATTCCTAATAACACCCTTGGTCTGACGAAGCTTCTGAGTCAAAAGCGAAACTTTACCAATAAACTACTCTCACCGATTAATTATAACCTTTTTTCATGATTATGAATCACCGATCGGTCACGAACATTTTTCATTACATTGGTCCAGGCATTCAATCATAATCTCAACTATCAACTATCATATTCTAGCTTAAATTGCCTTCGGAAATTTTTTAGTTTACCGCCGGAAATTTTCGCCACCGAAAGAAGTTTTTCCAATAAATTTTACGATATTTTATGTTAAATAATACAGTTTATTGAAAGCCAGCAGTGCTTCCGTTATAAACAGGTAATGAAAAAACACATTTAGCCAAACATACATCACCGACCGACATTACCCCACTCGGTGTTGAACTTGGAACTACTTATAGAAATGGAAAACTATTCGTTCGGTTCTGATGCAACTCGAGGATAAGACACCTTTATCTAGCGTTACGAACAGCATCTACAGAATAAACTGTAAGGACTGTTCAGGTGTTTACATAGTGAGACTTCCAAGGAAATTCACACTAGAATCGAAGAACACCGAAAGCGTGTCCGAAGACAGCTTCGGGATGCGAGGGAATATCAATTGCTTATTCGTGACACCGCCTTGGCAGAGTACGTTATATATACGGGCCACAGCGTCGATCTTGACAATGTGGAAATATTGAGACGCGGTATTAAACCGTATACCGAATGCGTACATGCGGAGGGAGTCGAAATTTCCAATAATGTTGATGGGGCAGAAATCTCCACAATTTGGCGCTCGGCACTGATTCAAGATTAAATAGTTGTTATTCACCACATACCTACAAGTTTTTTTAAATTTTGGGGGATCTGAGCAACGCATCTCTTTGGTCATCCATAAGCGCCTTGAGTGCTTGACCACGAATCACTATGTGATTCTGTGTTTGAACATCGTGGTTCGTTGTACGAACCCTATGCAACAGTGGCATTCCAGTATTACCTTGTTTACTATTCATCCACTGTTTTAAGGCTCACTAAACCTAATCTTACTGTCTCCACCTTTGTGGAGTGTAATTTCGATGGATGTGAGCAACACATCACTTTGGTTAACCCTAGCCCCGTAAGTGGGCCGCTGTGTCAACCGACCTTGACCGCGTTCACTTGTATCAGATTGATATGGATACACACTAGTAGGCAAATCGACCACTGATCCTGGTCATGCCTACGAGACGTGACACACCATAGGCGTTTAGCGGTAAGGTCAAATCAGTGGTGGGCGGTTGACTACTACTTAATCATGTTCCCTGTCCTGACTTTCACTTTTGGTCTGACGAAGCTTCTGTGAGAAAAGTGAAACGTTATCCCAAAACTGTTCTAACCGATTGCACTCAAATTTCCTTGCATTATGAATACACGATCGGTCCCAAACATTTTTCAATCGATTACTTATAGACCTTCTTCGAACTGGTTAGATTGAAATATGAAACCACAATTTATTTGAATATTTTATTCGTGTAACTTTTGGCATTGTACAGCTGTTGGCGTTTTGAAACATAAATCTCGAACCTTGAATCCTGAATATTAATTATCGTTTCATAAATTTATGGGTCAAGTTAAATTGTTACTAAAAATCCTATCTTAATCCGAAGCGTTGTGGTCAAAAAAAGAAAATTGTGTGAAACAGGAATAGTAACGAATTTAGCTTTGGAACGCAATAGCTAATAGTGCATATTGTAAACGCTTCTATTGCTATTCGGTGTGATGAAAGAGAACCCGGATTTCGATTTGTTTCAAAAACTCAATGGGCACGAGAAACCGGCACTCACTAGAAACCAGAGGACAGAATTCCGATGGAACACTGATTGTGATCTCTCTGGTATCTTCATCGGATCTGTTTTCTTGGCACACGAATTTTAATATCGTTGAAAGCTGTCACACATACGTGATTTGCTCTCACGATTGCAAATTTCCACATAAAAATAATCGAAAACATCTTGTAGATCTACTTCGGCCGTAATAAGACGGTAGCAGCTGTAGTGCGGTTTAGTGTTTGAAGATAACTGTCACCGGCTTCATGCAAAACACGGTGGATACGACATTGGCGACGATTGACAAAAACGCGTTGAAGATTTGTTGTATTTGGCCTAATGGATAACTGTGTGAAACCACCACAAGTTTCTGTTCGAAATCAAATTGCGTGATACCTAACGCCTGATGAGCTAAACGAAAACCGCGTTTTGGTGTTAAAAATGTAGCGGGTTCCTTTTTAAAATCACCTGCAAGGATTTAGCTATATCGCATCGGTTTCAAATAAATGTCGAATAAGCGAGCATATTGGAGTTGAATGCATGCACCATTACACGGTATAGACGCGCTGAGGAGCAGAGAACTTGTGCAATCTCAGGCATTAAGCACTAATTTTTCATTATTTTCTCTGTTCTTATCGGTCCAACTTAACGCGAATTATCGACTTCATGATTGCACTGAGAATAGTGTTTCATTAACCAAACACAAAGCTTGTGTTCGGACGCCGGAGTTTTGGTTTGGGTGTTAGAACAATAATCTTTAGCTTTCGAAAGATGTGCAGAGCACCACACTCCAGTTAAACCAAAGAGCGCTGGACACCGCAAGTTCCCATAATAACATTCGCGATCCTGCCATAATTTGGGTTTCGGAAGATTGCAAATAATAATCTGTGAAGTGACAACATATTTGGAAACAGAATCAGGCGAAGAACATTAACTGACATAGAACGATATGCAACGCACAAGAGCTGTAAAACGAGCCCGACTTGGTGAGAGCTTACGTTGGACCGGCTGACACGAATAAGATATTCTCAAGGATCATAATTACGTACTTGAGACCAGGCATCGAATACGGTGTGCAGCCATAGTATCCTAGGCTCAAGAAGTATGTTAAACATATGCAGCTTATCTATCACCACTCAACAAAACTAGTTCTCAGCATCCAAAACAAGCCTTATAACGAAAGTATAGCTTAACTTAATATGTTCGATTTCCCTATCGACGAATCAGAGGAGACATTATCCTATTTTACAAGACATTTCATGCCCCAAATCATCTCTTACAGGATTTATTAAAGCCAACGGATGCAAGAACTTATCGAACCTATGAATGTGTAGAATGTGTGAAATGAAGAAATTATTTTTATTCTGTCCGTGTCTGTTTTCCTTGGAACGCTGTGCAGTAATGATCTTCGTGGCTCAAGAAAGATGCAGAACATTTGCATTGAATCTATCACCGCTCACCAAAACAAGTTCTTAATATTTGAAACAAGCCTGATACAGAGAGAATAGCTCACCTGAATCTATTCGACGTTCCTTTTCGATACATTAGAGGAGAGCTTATCATAATTTACAAAATATTCCATAAACCAAAACATCGTTACAAAGCCTATTCACGCGAAATGATACTCGGAATTATCGGTTCCTAAGATTATGTTCTGGTCGTACCCCATTCCCACCTAAACTGTAGAAGGTATTTTTATTCTGTCCGTGTCTGTTTTACCTGTAACAGTTTACCTTCTACCGTTTCTCACTTCACTAGACAAAATTAGACGAATTTTTATTGAATTTTCTGTTTCCCGATCACTTATATACTGCCTAATCTAATTTCTTATCTTGATTTACACACTTAAATTTTAATTTTCACCATCATATATTTATTGTTGACCATTAAAACCTCGAATTACTTTGAATGAATCAGATCTAAGTGACCATCGTCACATTAGTTTGATTTCCCTAAATTTCACAGGCCTACATTTTTTACATATTCGTGTGCATAATAATTTCATTGTGACCGATTAGCGTTTTCTTGTATTATGAGATTGATGGGTGAACCAGTTTAAATTCGGAAATGTTGAACATTTGTACGAAACCGAGATGCAGTCGACAAATGGCTGTGAAAAACAGAGGGCAACGTAGATTGGAATATGTTTGTGACCGATCGTGCATTCATAATGCAAAGAAATTTGAGTGTAATCGGTTAGAGCAGGCTTTAGCTATCGTTTCACTTCTGACACACAAGCTTCGTCAGACCAAAGGTGAAAGTCAAGACAGGGAACATGATTAAGTAGTAGTTGACCTACCATTACCTTACCGCTAAACAGCCTATAGTAGTCCGCTCGGTGGTGTCTACGTCTGTTATCCCAAATCAATCTGATACAAGGGAACACAGTCAGGTCGGTTGACACAGCGGCCTCCATGCATAAAGTACATAACTAACGGGATATGTTAATATTTTTCAAGATAAAAAAATCCGGTGGCACTCAAGTTCTTTTGCAGTTTCAAATCCCTGTAACTGGACAACGGTAAACTCAACTTCTTCCAAGAATTTCTCAAATTTTAAACATGATGGCTTTCGTGAGAATTTCACGAATTTGTGATGTACCCAGAATACACAATTATCTACAATACAAAGGCTGTTCAATGTAACATCTGTCCAAAATACGCGGAGATATACAGGTCGATTTGTTTTATTAAAATGAACTAGGTTCACACATTTTTGCCGGAAGTCGGCAACATCAAACGCGGTTCTACGGGAAATGTCACACTATCGACTTGTAAACTGCGCTGATTAAAGCAATGGATAAGTTATTGCCATAGCGATATAATGTTTAATCACGTTTACATAATCAATGGGTGATGCAAGCCTGTTCTTTAATTTCGTCGGTTGCAGATGACTTGTTAGGAAACGACCTGTATTTCCCACTTGCATCACTGTACCACAAGACCACAATGTAATGTGGACACATAGCGATCGCGGAACAACGTTCGTATTAAATAATGACATTGCTTACGCAATCAGGAGATTGATGCGTTTTCATATTGACGGTTAGCGATTAACGTTTGCGTTTGGTCATATAGAGCCGTGTCAAACATTCTCAAATTAACACCCGTGAACGCGTTCGTACATTTGCGACCGCAGAGAAAAGTACCCGAGAAGTTTACAAACCAAAAATTTACGCCGTTTAATTGAACAAAATTGAGATCATGTTATAAACTGAGAGTCAACATTAATCCGCAATTAATGACCAGAGAACCTAATGTAAATGGTGCATTGAGCGGCAGTCTATTCACCGGTGATCGTGGAACTAAGAACTGCAACGAATTAACAACATGTGTGCATTCAATACATCCGTTGTCTTCCTTCGGATAGGGACTTGAGATGTTCGAAGATAGCTATTTGGTAAAGGTATGCCCTGAACAGATGCCTATTCTGTCCGAGCATGAGAATCAAAGATGAGTGAATCTGTCAGTCGCCGATTGAGAATGATCTCCTTGCTCTAATGTATGCTATCTGAAAGTATCACTAGCAGGTTTTATTAACCGCTTTTCGGCGGTAAAAGCAAAGAAAAGGTTTCCGCAAAACTATCGCAAATGCGATGTAAACAAATATATAGACCCTTGCCAAATAGGTTGGATTTACCGTTTCCGAGAGATTAACATGGACCCATTAGAATAATCTTTTTGTTGAATGACCACACGTACGATTAGATTAAATTGAGCGTCTGGCGATTTGTCTTAGCTTCCATACATTTCACCTGATCGGATCATTTTCAATATTTTTATGAAGTTTGCTACTACAGAGATATCGAAAAAAACATAAACGCAGATATTGTTTGAGCACAGATTATATGGCGTATGCAAATAGTTAGCCTGATCTTCAAGTCCAAAACAGCCCTCTCTACCTGCTATTGAGCTTTTGCTACCCGTTTTTCGTTCGGAGAGCATATTTTTGTTATGACATAAAGTCAGCGTAATTTTTTGTAGGGATTACTTAACATATTATTCAACGTTATATACGTATTACTTATCACGAGCTCCATAGGGCGTCCCAGTATACGTAGCTAAATCGGACAAAAAGATCGTTCTTATTTCGATCTACCGATAGAAGCGCGGAGTGACCTCGGTTGTATCGATTTTTACCTCAACAACTTTGTACTTTTGTACTCTTGAATCTTGAATAATGCGTACAGTGTAACGGCAACAGGCATAAGAGGCGTGCGGCAAAATGTTAAATTTAAGAGCAAAGCGGTCATGTGTCGTGCTAAATGCGTTAAATATGTGATTTCTGTGATGTTTTCGATGAAAAGATCCCGAGCGCTTGTACAATGAATCCAAGAGAAAATTTGCCAGCATTTAAATGAGACTAGCATGTGTTTGGCTCAGAGTCAATTGCTTGAAAGCGGCTCATATTCAAAAATAAAGACCAGAACATTATTTTTTAATAAATCTATATAATGTTGCTTGCCACGTTTCTCGGGTTTACTCATATGACCTTTCTATGGCTATACAACGCCATATTATTAATAAAGGCTGTTACAACAATCTATAAACCTGACGGCCCTTCTAGTTTGGCTGATTGCGAGTCATTATTGCTCTATTTTATGATCTGTAATAATCTGACACGGTAGCGATAAAATTTCCTCTCATTCGCAACACGAAAGTCGAAAGTCAAACTCATGCCTATCCCGCTTGCTCACGAAAATGAATAACTAGACACAAGCACTCGACCAGGGAAGTTTAGTACATTTCTGTTACATAGATTTATTTTTTTAAATTTATTCTGATCCCGTTGACCACGCTAACTTCATGTTGAGATGGATGTCGGAATGTTTCCATTCGGATCGGTAGGCAACAGTTGGGAATTGACGGCGGAACGTTTCCTAATGCAAGAGCACGAACAAATTCTCATTATTACCTCAGAACTCAGAAGACTTCAGCTACAGCAGGCCTAAAACTATTCATGATATGCTAAGTTTGAAAAGAGGGAAATGTATACTTTGCGCTAGCGAGTTAAAACTAGGGCCGAAGATGTACTGTTTATGGGACCGTTTACATTTCGTGCCAATTAAAGTTAGGTGTATTATCGGTAATAAGAGAACAAGCTGTCATTTGATTCCCGTAATTGCTAGGCGTTACAACTTTAAAAATATTTCCCGTTGTTCTAATTTAGCGGATTACATCAAAGAAAGAACTATCTGCCTACGTAAGTGGAAGACTATAAACAAGTTTACAGTGAGAACTCGTTTGAATGCAAATGTACCACATAAGATGAACAACGTCAACAACTGTTGTACGATAAGCTATTCATCCAAGTCAGTCTTATGCGCCCAACGTGGCGATGGCACAAATAAAACCAGTTGGCACAAAATCCATGGATATATTAGAACGCAGACACAATCAATCGATGAACCAGTTCTGATTAGTTTTGATGCCTATGAGTAAGCTATGGGGTATTTCTGCCCTGGACAATTGCCACCTTGCTAAAATGATTGCCGCAACCAGGTACATGTTTACACTTTACTTCAATCATCGAATACTCGCCTTTCGGCTGTCGCACATACAAGACTTCAACGTGCCAGTTCAATCAGCATCTTGAGGTGGCCGCAAACGGATTGTGTAATTCCTATTCTTTTGCGCAATACCCTTTGACTGATTGACGTTCTCTTATAACAACTGAGGAAAAGTCCTCGGTTTGTGCACCCTTACGCAACAGACAGTTGGACACGAACCGTGTTTGGTGTGATTGACGTTGTGTCCTCGACGTTTGGGTCAACATTGAAATACATGTTGGGACCGGAACGCAATTTTAACATAAAAAAACTATAATTGTTGCCCCTGCAATATCCACCTATTCAATCAATACGTACATGTACCTTGCGGTTGACTATACACCCTGAGTTCGAACACCGTGCTTGGAGAATAATATTTGTCCAATCGAATGCAGTTAACTCGAACGCGATCGAAATACTGAGTGCATCGCTTGTGGTCCCCGTGAGGGAAAACGATGTCTACATGGCTTGTTAACTGGGTTGCGAATGCGAGTTAGAGGTAGTTTATTACTAACCGACATAAAATTATATGCAGTTTCACATTCATTACTTCACATATTACAATTTTGCTTAAGCCTCCTGACATCATCAGATTCTTTGAATAATCATATGAATTACTGTTTGCATTTAACCCGAATATCCTTATATCCAAGGCCTCTCATTATATATGGATATCAAAATAATTTTCCATTACACAAGCGGGGTAAATTTACCTTTAAATTATATCTTATTTCGTGTTGCTTTTTTTCTACAATTAATTATATTACCATTTTTCCATATTAATTTGAAGCTAAAATTTCGAGTATCAGCTAATAAATCTCTCCATATATTTAGCAGAAAATTTTTAAAAATAATAATGAGATATTAAGACGAATTGGGCCCTTACCACGAGCCGTAATTTTTAAACACATACACACAACTTGATTTCTGGTCAAGCACTCGAGTCGCATACAGACGGCCAATGCTTGCAACACTTTCCTTTACACACCTAAACCGGTTTCTGGCTGTTTACCGTCATCAAGTCGCGAGTGTAAGTTTGGGTTCACTGAGGCTTGAAACAATGGTAAATTGGAAAAAAAACTAAGATATACTTAAACCACACTGTTAAAATGGGTACTTAAATGGACCCCAAACTATATCTGTTCAATTTTATGCATCTTAAGTGCGTGACCCTAAATAACCTTGTGATCCTTTATATGAAAATCGTTGCTCTTTGACAGAATCCCATTTAACAGCGGCTTTCAAGTAAGCCTTTATGATACTGAGAAGTTATTCAGAATTGGCTGGCTCGATATTTCACTGTCGAAACGTATTATCGGTTGTTTGAGCGGGGCCTTTAAATCTGCCATGCTCAAAATTAATTTTTCCACTCAACATGGAACCGTTTTGTTTTTGAAAGTTTTTATCGTATTTTTTATGTAAAGGAAGTACGTTCGATACCCCGCACGTTTTGAATGCTGTGCATTTTTTTGGAAAAATGGGGAATTTGCTGCGCCAGTCAGAAAAATGCGAACGAAAACTTGTGCATGTGGATTTTAAAAATCGTGCAGCCTACCATTTCGTCAAATTCCATCACAACGCTTGACGCCAGTGCAGAAGATGTGTAGAAGCTTTTTTTGAATTGAATGTGACTGGAAATCTCACACTTCCACATTAAGCTTTAACTTTCCTGTCATATTCGTTATTCGTATTAAAAACGTATGTGATTAAATTAACTTGATTCGCTAAAAATTTGTTTTAACGAATAAGCCATTCTTCTTTTGCTTAATTGTTATATACAAATGGTAAGAAAGCATTTCCCACGTAACATTGTTATTTTTTGCAGAGACAGAAGCCAATAGGAATTAAATGACCATAATTCGGGCTAGTTTCGCGTAATTCATTATTGATAATGTGGTTCTTATACAACCGGAAACAGCAATTTTCCAGCTATTTCAATATTGCATGTAAGCAGCTGTTTGTGATATTTCTGAAGTGCGGTTTGGGTGTAATTGGCTGCGTGCTGGTTTGGTTCTGGAAACATAAATAAATATTTTATGATTTTACAAGTTTTATCCCCATTTGTCTGATATATGAAAAAATATTTTTCCTTAGCGGCTCACTGAGTTTCATCTGGATTTAATATTCAAGAATTTACGGTATTAAATGCTTGTAGCTGTACAACCAGTGTATCTAAATTAGTCAGCCCACCATTTTAGTTGCTTTGTGATAAATTTTATCGATCATCTTGATGTCGTTTTGAAGCCATGGTGCCCATGCTTAAACTGCGTAATCCATCACTGTGTTAATATACGTATTTATGAACAAAATGCGTGTTTGAAATGAAAAACGTCTAAAAATACTTTGGAGCATGCCTAGCTCGGTTTTACACTGCTTCGCATTGCATGCTCTTCTTCAGAATTCTACTGATTCGAACACTGATAACTTTTCTTCTGTTGCTAATTCCATTTTTGGGGATCCTAGCTTGTAGTAGAATGGAAAATCTTCACTTGCACTTTCTAAACTTAAATGGAAGCTTGTTCCAATATGACCAGCTGTTCAATATGTCCAAATCGCTTTGTAAGCGCAAACACTACACCTATGACTTGATTCGCATTTAAAATTCAGCATCATCCGCAAAAGAATCATCTTCGCTGTGACGAGTTTCAGAATGTTGTTTGTATTCACCAAGAAAGAATTTGGGCAAAGTACCCAACCCTGTGGGACATCCTAAGTGTATTCAATGCCAATAGACACCACACCATCGATACATACAGTTGCCTTGCTATCAAGAAGGTAGCTTCTCATCCAGGTAAGAAGACACCCATTAATACTCACCTCCTTCAGCTTGCTCAGGAGTATAGAATCATCCACGCGATCCAACACCCTTGATATGTTCAAGGAACAGGCATTCACCCAAAACCTTCATTCAATGCCCTCGTCCAATAGTTCATTGTCTCCAGTAGGTCAGTCGAACGAGAACGTGACTTCCAAAAATCATGTTCCTCTCTCGACAACAAGTTTTGGGTTTCGAGATGACTCAGGATACTTTGACACACAATTTGCTCCATAACTTTTGAGATCACTGGAAGTAGTGTAACAAGGCGGTAACTTGCTGCACCATAACAAGTGCTATCTTTGTAGATAAGTGTTATGATTCCACTCTTCCATTCATCCGGTACAACATCCTCCTTCCAACCGAGGCTGTTAACGCAGCGTAAGTTCATACACTTAGTTAATTCTCAGGCTGTAGCAATTATTGTTTTATAGTTTCCACACAACTTCAAGATTCAAGAATTTATGGTATAAAATGATTATAGCTGTACGTCATCATAATATATTAGTATACAGACAAAAATGAAAAATACTGAGCAGTCGGGAAGATCAACAGTTTTTGCGCTTTTAAAAAATGTCATGTATTTTCAAGTTAAGATGAAAAAAGATTCGTTAGGATAAAATCGTGTAATGTTTCTTCATTAAGCTATATAAACTGGCGGCAGGGTGGAATTACTAAGCATAACTATATCCAGGGTGTTTCTAGATGAATGTAAAAAGTCTGACGGTAAAGAATTCCATAAGAAACAAACACGCACTAAATACAATAACGGACGATAGTTCTTGTGAGAATGTGGAATATCCAATGCCAATGTGTGAATGCTTGCGTTTTTGCTTGACCGGGGGTGAAATAGAGGCCTTAGAAGATAAATCTGGAAGACTCGTATTTTATGGGTGAGGATTAAATCCAATCGAACCCGTCTGCAAGTCGGTATACCCAAATTAAGATGCACCGGTGTATCGTGACCTTCGAAACCTGCCAGTTCAATCACCCAAGCCCATAAGTACTTGTCTCCAAACTCGTTGAACCACCTAAAGAGTGTGTGAATAATTCTTAAGAGAACTCGCAGGATTTCCATATTTGTGCTCACGCCCAGTTAAATCAAGTTCATTCAAATCCATCCGGTCTCAGTTCTAACTCATTGTCTAAGGTTTACTGGTTACCGAAACAAGGTTGGGCACATTTCCCAAAGAAACCCGGTATTGTTCAAACCGTTAGATTTCAGATTGCAAAGCGCTGGTCTCATCCACTAAGCATCAATTCGACGAGTATTATCATAGATAGCTGATCAGAAAAACTTCACCTGAACCAGTCAATGACAGTTTGAAAAAATAAAAACACATTGAAAAACGTTTCTATCACCAGAGAAGCTTGATTTCATTACACTTTCTCTGGAAAATAAGAATGATAGCAATAGATTAGTACAACTGTACACAAGTTTCTTCGAATAACACTTGCAACTCATAATCCGTAGAACAACGTATTGATAACCAATTTGGTCATGAAATTCAAGTGGAATGCAAACTGGTTTGAAAAATATCAGCTCATGAAGGGATTTTCAAGCAAGGAAGCAAATTAAAGTAACTATACATATTGGATTAGTAATAGTATCTAATTCTCGGGGATAAGTATTTTTCACAAATTTTGTAGCTTGATTTCTGATTGAATTCACATCGATTGGTTTTTCTCCGGTAATGGCAAATGGAGAAACGATCGCGACATGTAACCTCGTTTCGGTCGGGACTTAGTTGAACGTAGCATGTGTCGCTCCGTCGGTGTTGCGTAGGATTGAATCGAAAGACACGCTGAATCTGACGAAATCGAGGAAATCAAAAAAATATCAATGCATCAAGATTAACGATATATGAATGATTTGGTGAGAAATCGTTCACGATAGTCTCACGCTCATAAATTATTCGGATGGCTAAAGTTGCTATCGCAGTAATCCAGGTCTTTGTGCGGAACTGTGGTATATCTTTCACATGACAACCAATCATTCCCCAAGATTTCACTGTTTATTAAAATAGAAAAAGGAGGGAATTCCTATTTGAATCATCGTCCATTGGATAAATATATATTTACGAGTTACCTAGATGTCTCTCTTGGTGGATTCATTCATTAGAAATGTGTAAAACTCAAGTAATCGTTATCTATGCAAGATAACAAATGTTTGGCCAGCCGCCTTCTGTTTTTACAAATATCAATACAATCAATGTGCTACAAATAGTAATATTCGCACTGTAACGAATTTTATGTCCATCAACCTAATTAAATGCGGGCACTTTCGGCGCCTTCGGAGTTATAAAGACAAGAAACTTTATTGGCCATGAAGTTGCCCAAACTACAATCAAGCCATATATCACGCATGCGCTCCAAACCACATTCTTCTAATATAAGCCTCCTTCAGTCGATGTCGACCATGGATGTACATCACAATCGCGTGGAAGTTCAAGTTTTGCAGCTTTTGGAATTACTAAACAGTCCGATTCGGGAGGAACAATCTCTCCCGCAGCGCTCGCAACGAAAGTCAGAACTCGGTTGTATTGCGTCAGTTGCACGCCGGTGGCATGATCTGCGTTCAGCAGCCAATAGCTGTATCTGCTCCGCCCCAGCTTGCAGACGACGCTTTACACAGTGCCTCCAACGTGAGCGGTCAAGAGCAAGTTCTTCCCAACTGGCCGAGATATGAAAGCTCTAATATAAGCAATCAAACACAAAAGCAAATGTTATCCGTTAGGTTCCCTTACGCAGCAAAATTGTAGATTCATTTATAAAATCATGTAAGCGTGAAAGGTGCCATAAATTCTAACAACCGTCGAGAATCCCCGATCTTTGATATTCAACTAACCAAGACACCGAACGATGAAGCGTCTTATAGGGACTTGTTGAAAAAACTGTCTCAAGTGCCAAGACAAATTAACATAATTTTATATGAAATTTGCCGATGTTGGTTAACTTAATCGTTTTGCCGGTACTTACGCTACTCCTGTAATAAATGTTTAATTTGCAGTAAAATATGGTTAATAAAACACACATATTTCAAATTCGTTATTAGAATTTTTATAACTATCCATCCATCCATCCATCCATCTATTTATCTATATATCGATATATTTATCCATTTGTCTACTCATTTAACTGTATATAATATTTTAATATATAATTATAATATTTTACTTGAACAATGTATTGTCGGGCTCACATCCCCATCCCTCACACACCACTACCGGTTACTGGCTGTTTGCCGTCATCAGGTGGAAACAGTAAGATCAGGTTCAGTGAGCCTTGGCCACTTCATGTATTTCATTGAATATATAAACTTTTAATTGTTTTATTCTGAATCATTTTCACCATATTTTTGAAGTACAAAATCAATCTCAGCAAACCGTATTGTAACTTTGCTGAAAAGGATCATTCGAAGTTGCAAAAAGTGCACACACTAGTTACTTTTCAATATCATACAAGCGATATTGTACTGTTGTCTAAGAGATAGTTTTCGAATCAGTCAAATTTGATTATCATCCATTTTTTTATAATAGGTTAACTCGATTCATTTTTTTACAAACCCACTGTAACAACAGTGTTTTACTGGACCCAAAAACGAGTGACCTTGACAATTTGCCCGTTCCGTGTGTTCTCTACCAATGTACAAGTCTTAGGTACAGCGATACAATCTTCATTGTCCTGTGCGTTTCCTCATATCTTAGTGGGACGTTATTGTAGTAGTCAGTCTACTATAAATTGGTGAACATAAGTGATTCACGCATTCTTCGTGTACAACACTACTGCCCTAACGCAGACTTAATGTTTGTAAAATATGCATCATATCTTCCAATACAAAAAAATATATTTTTAATGATGCGGTAATAAATAAACGTCGAGTATTGAAGCTTTCTTGATTGGTCTTCCGTTATCACCGGTACGAATTTACCGAAAGAAATCATAAAACCCTGGGTGGTGGTAGAAATGTCATTTCAGAGTGAACTTATACGTACATTATTCAACAACTGTTAGGTAAGTAAAGTACATTCTTTATTATTCAATCTCAATTTGTCAAGCTGGAATTATATGGATAAAACATTAAAAATAATAATATATGTGATAGAAAATTGTAATTTAGGCAATATGGGATTTTGTCTCATATTTGGCAAAACTGTTTTTCAAATATGAAACATTTCTCTTCAAATTATCATAGACTATATTAGTTATCTGGTTTTCCATCTTGCTCTGACTAAATTGGCAAATTTTTGAACTTCGAAAACTGTTGAAGCAGATCTTTAAATAAATTTTTCAACGAGGGTGGTTAGATGGATCATTATACGTACATAATTTTTCTAAACAAGCATAATATTTTAAACTAGTTTATGGAGTGCACATAATTGCTGCACTGAGATATAGTCAGTTTATTGAGTGTATTGATCAACTTTTAAACAAACTATGTATTATTCTTCAGTGCTTCACTGTAAACTTCACATTTACAGTGACTGTGAAGAGAGACCGTTAAATAATTGTTAATTTTTGCAAACCATTTCACTTAGTTACAGAAATCACATCAATCAAACAGATGTTCACTATAAATCGACATTAATCGTTCTCATACGTCTATCCAAACATCATGTTAACATGAAAAAAATAAATCAAACTTTAAAAAAACCATTGGAAGTTGGAAAGCACTTTTGGCTTTAAAATGTGAACATTCTTGTTCGCAGAAATTCACAAAACCGTTTTGAAATCCACTTAAATATTATTGCCCATCAGTCGAAAATGGTTAGCGACAGTATAGGAAACTGGTCTGTGCTATCTTAGTACACTTTACAGCAGTGATGGGCAAATGTTTTTTTGCGGGGCCGTTAAATCATAAAATTAATTCCTCACGCATGATTTTTTCTCGTTTTTCGTTAAATTGTAACGCTATCTCGGGGCCAAATGCATCATGTTTTCATATTAATTGAGGTCAATTTTGGACGCGCATTTATTGAACGAATTGATAGATACCAGGATTTACAGTGAAACGTTTGCCTAAAAAAACTTTGATTACGACATTTTGCGAATAAGCTGGATTATATGTAGAATTTATCAATCAAGATGGACAAGAAACCTTGTTCAGTCGACAAATTGTAACTTGATGTCGGTACCTGATCGTCAATATTTTTGTAATTTTTTGTGGTAAAATTATTGCAATTGCTAAAAATTCGTATATAAAAATTTCTTATTCTTGTAACTCTGCTTGTAACGCTTCTCGCGAGCTATGTCGCAAGATGTCACAGATTCTTTTTCTGTCCAAATGAGACTAAATATGAAAAAAATGCGAGTTTATCGGTTCGAGGTCGATAGCTTGATGAACGAATCATCCCGGATAATAATTTCACGAATCAGAGAAAATAATAACACTAATTTAACTTCATCTAAGATTATAGCATCAAACTCCGTTTACCAACCACTTTTATGAGAAAATGATTTCTCGTTTAGCAAGCCTTATTAAATGACTTTGATTATTTCATGTATAATTGTTAGTATAATAAAACCCACATGGCACAAACCACAGAACATGTTGTATTTGCGACGAAGGTAGCGTTTTTGTAGTTTCGTGACATCCTGCCATTTGGCTTTCCATGAGCACGAATCCATCGTCGGCATATCGTCAATATAAATTCCTGCGGTTTGAAAGTATAAAATTAAACAATGGATTCATTTTTATGAATACAATTAGAGCAATGTTCCCCAATTGTAACATTTTTGAACCTTTTTGTGTTATTCGATTTGGAGCATGAGAGATAAGGAGAGATTTGAAAAGCGAACAAGCTTTTTCAGAAATATTTGAAATTTCAGCACCTAAATAACAATTAAAATAAATTATTAAAATTCCGTTCTTATTGAGTAAAAAAGCCAATAAAAATTATCCGTATCATATTGACTGTGTTTTGGCCTCCGTCGGTCGATTTCGACCATGGATGTACATCACAATCGCATGAATTTTCATGTTCTACAGCTTTTTGAATGACTAAACAGTCCGATTCGAGAGGAACAATCTCTCTCGCAGCGCTTGCAACGATAAGCAGAACTCTGTTGTATTGCATCAGTTGCACGCCGGCGGCGTGATCTGCGTTCAGCAGCTAAGAGCTGTATCTGCTCTTCCCCGGCTTGCAGACAACGTTTTACACAATGCCTCCAAAATGAGCGGTCAAGAGCAAGTTCTTCCCAGCTCGCGAGGTCAATGTAAAGAGCCTTCATATCTTATTGATTAGAAAGAATTAAAAATTCATATTAACTAAAACGTTTGGTTCAACAAATGAAATGAAACTGACCGATAAAACAAGCACGTAATAAACATTTAGAGGTATAAATTGAGATGAAGAAAGCTATATATATATATATATTATTTTAGAAAGTTTGCAATATATTAAATTGACGCGTGTCAATGTAACAGCATTTATAACATCGATATTTCGATCACAATAATATTTGCGATGTTGTTGAAATACGATGCCTAAATGAAGGAATCGAACCTCCTCTACCTAATCAACGAACATGACCGCCTTGCACAACAAACGTTAGCCGATGAATACCAACAACCATTCGTATGGCGTGTGATATCTAATTACAGATATGTAAATCCTGATGTATAATTCCATATGCCTAATTTAGCATATAATTTGAACAAAATTTTGGATTTCGCATCTAAATTGTGTTCCACTATCAATTCCAATGAAGACAATAAGCAAGCATACTTCAGAACATTTTAAATAAAAATATTCAATTTAATGTATACACAACCATGGAATACAAAATTATTTTTCTTGTATGTAATATTCCTCATATTATTGAAAGTTGATATAATTAGGTTGACTTTGAACAGTCTGACTGGCATAACAGAGGCATTTACAAAAAAAGATATGATGGAACTTCAAATTGAAAATATGAGTTTTGAAGAAATTGCTTTTTTTCGCTAAATTTAAAGAAACAATGGGAAACGTTCTCTCTAAGCTGAGAAGGTGAAGATACTACTCTTGGCTGCTGAATGTAGATCACAGCAACAGCCTACGGCTGTCACGGCTCAGAGTGATACATCAGGGAGAGATGTTTCATTCCGATTCGGACTATTCAGTCATTCTAAATAATGTGAAGCAGGAAATTGTCATGACCTTGTGCTGTAGATCAACGGTCACGATCGATAAAACGAGGTCAATAAATGTATTGTGGTGCTCACATCCCCATCACTTACACAGCACTACCAGGTTCCGGCTGTTTGCCGTCATCAGCTGGATACATTAAGATCTGTTTCCGTGAGCCTTGATAAAAATAAGAATAAATTTTTTCTTAATCATTCCTTAACTTCCGCTTGAAGAAAATTTAATTCACTCAGTTATCGTGATTTATTTATTATAGTCGCAATAAAATGAAATAACACTATTAAATCCCTAATCAATCACACTGAATGTGTTACATATTCGTAGCAAAATTGTCTTGCCCATTTGCGTACTAACACTTATACAACAACAAAAACTTCATTACTCTATTTTATCTAGAATTACAAGAAGAGTTTAACTAATCGTCGGGATGATTTCTGTTCCAGCCTAAAAGTACACGGAATTTCACTTAGTCGTGTTGCTTGAAATATTTTGCATGGATTCCTGTGCTCTACATGGTGCCCGAAATGGATGGCAGATTTATGGGAAACATTAACAAATAAATCCACATTGCGCTGCCGAGTGTCTGAATGACATGTGTCTAGAAAAACTAGTTGCTGACACTAGAAAATCATGCCAGCATGCACCGCATGAATTCAGATGTACAAGGCGAAATTTTGATTGCATGCATTCGAGATATTGCATGTTGCCAGAAAAATTAGGGCGCCTGGTATTTTGCGAAATTTGTTTAGCAAGAGGAGGAGACCTTATTCTGAGTGTCAGACGTGAACTTGGTTTTAAGTCAAAAGCGAGATGTAATTGAGATGAGATTTTTCTGAACTTATAAAGATTTAGACATTTAAAATAAAGTTTTTATCAGATGGTTCAAAAAGTAGAAGTACAACACTTCATAGTAGTTGCTAGGAGCAACGGGAAGATTAAAAATTAGTCAAGGACTGTAGGTAAAATTGATGAAACATCTTTGCTTTGTTTTGTTTACAATGCTGTTGAAATTGTAATAAATGCCGTGATGTTGGATGATGCTAGTAAAATTTGCAGGGGGCCCTGAAAATAACATTGTTGTAGAAATGTTTTTGTCGATTTATCCCTACACGCAGGATAAAATTGTGTGTTTGCTGTTTGGAATTTATTCAAACAGAAATACTGCAATCACAATCAACAATCTAAGATATCTAACTTACCCCAAACTACCATTAAATATCGATTTCGAATTTTGAGGAATTTGTTAAAAATAGTCTGGAAATGATATTTTATTCATAATGCAATGAAATTTGAGTGCAATCGGTTAGAATAGTTTTTGGGTAACGTTCCCTGTCCTGACTATCACCCTTGTTCTGACGAAGCGTCTGTGTCAGAAGTGAAACTACTCTAACCGATTGCACTCAAATTTCCTTGCATTATGAATACACGATCGGTCCCAAACATATTCCAATCGATTGCTGATATTTTATTCCATTATCGCACACCGAGGACTCATTTCTCGCTGTTTAAACTTCATGTTTCTGAACATGATAGATTGGATCCGCATGTATTGGAACAATGAAAACATGGTAAAAGATTTGAACTCAAAGCGGGTGTATTTATAATCGTTTTCATTAGAGGCTTATCAGGTTGGGGCAGCCCGATCAGTATCCGAATGCTGTGAAACAGTGAAGAAAATGCAAATACATATGGGAATTATTAGCCATTGTTATACTAGGCTGTAACGAACATCTTCTATAATAGCATAAGTCGACACAAACCATTAGATGGTGTAAACAAATTGACTTGAACAAAAAATATGTTTTCGCATACATTTCCATCATAAACACCCGGTTTCCCGTATCGTGTATTTTGCACGCCTCAGGGTTTCACTCATTTGCTTGTAGGCGGGCACATGTGAGTGGAAAGGATGTTCGTGTCAGCATTTAAATCTAAGTTTTCAGTATTATGATAATCAGCATTATGACCTTTCGTGTTGCTCCATTCCCAGCACTCACTTCACAACCGATTTCAGTTTATTTACCGCTATCATAAGGAGACAGAAATAATAGTTTCAGTGAGCTTTGAAACAGTTAAATGTGGTAACCATAGTTTATTTGTGTGTTCCACTCTTAAATAAAATTCGTACGACGAATTAGAGATGTGTCGTCATCAGGTGGAGATGGTGAGATTGAATTCATTGAGCCTTCAAATAGAATGAAAAATGGCAAATGTTGTTATCCTTGAATACCGCTGGTAAAGCTGGCTCGTACGACGAACAACGATGATAAAAGTAAGAATCGCAGTGCGGCTACCTGTTAAACGCACAAGACTCTAAAATGAGATCTGAGCAGCACAATTAACTGGACATTTTGAACATACTATCCGATTGGCTGAGAATAGTTCTGCCATTCTTTATTTGAAAATCGTGGTTCGTTGCACGAACCTTATTTAACAGTGGTATTCTGATATAACTCTGTTACCCATCATTCAACTATAATGATGTAAAGCATGTATCGTGTGTGTATCCATCAGAAAGAATACATTAAATCCATTTATTTTCGATTGAAAATTTCTATTGTTGTGAATAGAAGACATACATCGAGTGAAGAATAAACGTTTCGGTATTTTGATCTAGTCGCACGCTAGGAAGTCTTAGGCGTATTTCTGGAAGTTTTCCCCGTCAAAAATCCACCTGCTAATAAATATGTATATTAGCCCAGTGTTTGATTACTCTGCGCAAGCTCGGCTACACTTAGATATCAAGATGCTCCAGATGATTCATCACAGAGCGACTAAAATGGTTCGGAACTTCCCATATGAGCATCGATCAGTGCATCTTTATTTTGGATACATTTGCTCGCAGACGGATTCGATTGGATCTAATTCTCACTTATGAATTCATGAACTCAAAGATGCATTTTCGGCGGCATCTATTTCGCATCCGCTCAAGTCAGATTTTTAAGCTGCAAAGTACATTATCGATGAGCTTTCGAATGATATGCAGAACTCTACCCTCCGACACAACACAAGAGCAAGACGCGTCAAAAAGTACGACAGCGACAATAGTGAACGGTTCAAACGACACAATTTTCGAAAGTTTGAGAAGATGGACAACGTCAGCCGCATTCGAACGATATGCAACTCGTCAGTGTTAGTCAAACGAGCCCTCTGTTCTGAGGCCTTGAACTGTTCAGGTTGGCACGGAATCGACTAACAAATCAGATCGAAGTGACATACGGGACAGACATGTTGTGGATCAGCGTCGTGATCGTTCGTTTGGGCTTATACAAGATATGTGTGTTTCGTTATTTTGTATTGTGCGTAATAAACGCCTTTGACCAATCGGCTTCCCTTGTGTAATGGGATTCGTAGGTGAAGTGAACAGGTTGACCTCAGGGATGGAGCAAGTCATACTCGATCTGTGTGCGGTGAGGGCGTGCTTCATGTTGAATGGATGACCCGAAAATGTGATAATTGACCGGTTGACCAGTTGACACTGGTTGACCTAAGATGCCCAGAATCTTTCTACACTACACCTGTTACACACGCACTCACGCACCGGCATTTGATATTCCACATTCTCACGGGAACTGCCTTCGGTTCTTCTATTTCGTGCGCCTTTGTTTCTTATTGAACTCCTTACCGATACACGTTGTACAATCATCTAGTGAATACCGTAAATTCTTGAATCTTACATATTTAAACTTCACATCAAGCTCTAAAAAACACTCATAAACAGTGAGAAATGGACAATGAATCTGATAAATATCAAGCATTTAATGAAACTCAGTGTCACATTATATTGAATAAAGTGCTCCAGTCGATGTTGGTTGAAGTAATATGAGATCACAAACCAAGTTTCTAGCGTATAAATTGGATCTAAATATTTTAAAGACTGTTGCCTAAGCTGTCTTTAAATTTTTAACCATGGCTTCGGTGTAAGCAATTTGAGCTTAGTGAGATCATCACATATTTTCAACCAATTTTAAACAAAATCTGCATGATGCAATTAACTGACGACAGTGACTAATAGTATTGTTTGGAGAACATATCCAAGTAAGCTACCACAGTGACTAATCCTTAGCTAAATCGATTAACTAATTTGCCGAAATAAAAACCAAAAGTTTATTTGAAATCTCATAAATGCCCTAAATTTAGGCCAAGCTTTCCTTCGAGATATAAATCACCAGTGAAAACATTTGGTCAAATTATTTGAAGCATCGTAACCTTTTGAAACAGCATGCGAAACAGTTGTCCTTGCGTATGAAAGAGAGCTCTTTCGTCACTGACCATCGGGAAGTGTATGCACCTAAGGACGTTGGTTATATAATTTATTTCGTTGAAAAAACAACATTAAACGGAGCCAAATTGATACTATTTTACAAACATCTCATAAGAGCATGGATGGCTGTGTGAAACAATACACTTATATCAACGAGTAAATATTTAAGCACGATAATAATGTCATTTTAAATTTTATCCTGATATATAAACCGTTCAATAAAATATTTTCGATGAAAACACCAGGTTGGAATGCTACTTTTTTACAATATGTTGCCTTTTCCAACATACATTCTAATGCCCACGGAAAAATGTGTTTTTAACATTTGAAAGGCACCGCTGACATAAAAAAATTCTTGTGCGGTCAAATCGGGCGCCAAATGTGAATATTCAACCTACAGTCTAGAAGAAGATTGATAACACAATTAATGATTTTAAATTTTCGAGAAATTAATATTTTTTACGTAAACATACGGAATTTTTAACCGTAATTAAATTCCGCATAGAAAATTCCTTGAAATACTTACTACATGCGGTCTATGAAGGAGAAAGCTAATGTTGGCTCTTGAAAAATATTGCTTAAAATTTCTACTTAGGTAAATTATTGGTCTACAGAGTATGTTCACTCTATTGCGACAGCACCGCCTGCGGTGGCTTAGTAATGTCTACAGAATGTCGTATTCCAAAAGATCCACTCTATGGTGAGTTGCAATTAGGAAGTCGACCATTGGGAAGACCGCACTTGCGGTACAAAGACGTTTGCGAAAGAGATATAAAAGCTCTTGGCGTCGACCTGTCGAGTTGGGAAGAACGTACTCTTGACCGCCCACATTGGAGGCACTGTGTAAAGCGTCGTCTGCAAGCTGTGGAGAAGCAGATACAGCTCTTGGCTGCTGAACGCAGATGACGCCACCGGCGTGCAACTGATGCAATACAACCGAGTTCTGACTTTCGTTGCCAGCGCTGCGGGAGAGATTTTTCCTCCCGAATCGGACTGTTTAGTCATTCGAAAAGCTGCAGAGCATGAACATTAACGCGATTGTGATGTACATCGATGGTCGACGTCGACCGAAGGAGGCCAACAACTGCAGGTAAATTATTAACCGAATTGTAGCACATTATAGAATCACAGAGAGGCTCATACGAAAACAACATTATTAAAACACACGGTTACTCGTTATATTTACATCAATCTTCTGTTTAACATTCATTCTTTTTTAAACCGACAAAATATATACTGATAGACCATTCCCCAGAAATTTTTCATTAGGTCTTTTAAATCTCTGTCTACAGTTACAACGAGTGTGCGTTATTATGAAAAATGTCATCTGCTTACGTGTTATAATTACGGCACTATTATCTCTCATGTGCCTCATCGGGTGTGAGAACTGCATTTGTAATCCTTTAAATGAGAATAAGTTAACGTCAAATAAAAACACGCGTGAGAATTCCTAATTAAAATCGATGTACGTCAGATAGCTTTCACAATCCATGTTACATTTTGGTTACGCAGCGATAAATTCTGTCATGTGTAAATTTGAAAACAAAAAACTTGTCAAGGTCACTCGAAAATTTATGCAACAAAATAACTAGCGCATGCGCATCCTGATCGTTGGGTGTGTGTGTGTGATGAGAATGCATGTAAATGAGCATTTTGGTTCATGGTCATGGGCTTAACCCCATTACACACGTGTTTGGACATATGTGATTGAACAGGTTTACCGTACTAGCCTTATTCAACAGTGCCATAAAAGCGCTACTTGTTTACCATTCCTCCACTGTTTCAAGCGCATGCTGATCCTGATCTTACTGTCCCCACCTGATGAGTGCAAACAGCAAGAAACCGGTCGTGCGGTGTGTGATGGAAATATATGCTAAATAACTATAAGATTTATTCAGCTTGAACTGATTTAATTGTTTGCAAAATTTCCTGTTTTCAGTTATTGCATTGCTTGCCCTCGATAAGTTTACTGCATTGATTGTTTTCCTTATATGAAATTTGAACATTTCGTTAAATCTCAGATTAGTATGCACTTTAATGAAAATGGGAGATTATTCCCCTAATGAGAATTAGTTTATAATAATTGGAGATGTTTCTACGTTCCGCCAATTGGTGCAATGTTAGAAATATTACCAACGTATCTATTAACGCCATCAGAAGCAACTGAAGAACCTTCATGTCAAACTGTCAGACATTACAATTCTTTGTCAAAGTCAACAATGGTTGAACATTAATGAAAAGTGGAATTATCTGCGTGTACTCGTCCAATTAACCTATTTTACTCGATATGAAATCCATTATATTTTTTTAACCATCCCAGACCGATGAAAATAAAATTCAGTCAAAATTAAACACTTGAGTTGAGTTACAAAATGTCTGAAAACTGTATGATTTTATTTGCAACCATAATAAGTTTAACATCTCTGTCACTCATTAGAATAAAGATGAATATTTTATTAAAATCGATTCAAGGATTGATGTTTACGCAAGTTGGCTTTCCAGGGGGATTATTTCACGCATTATTTACATCAAAAATGCTAATTCACCTGAATTAAAACCAAATGAATCTCGATCGAAATTTTCTTGATAAAGAAATTGGATAAAAACAGAACCTGATAGTTTTACTTTTAGTTCATGAGCTCAAACTAGTGACGCCGGGATTTCGCGTAAATAAAAGTTATAAAAGTTTTATTTTGTTTGAGCCAACACGTTTGAAAACAAGGTGTCCATTGTTTTTCCATGTGATTGACGTACATCTAACAGGTTATTTAGAGTTAAATATTCGCGTCATTACTTATTTTACTCAAGAATTTGAAATAAAAAGTGTTGAATTAACGAGTGGTTTACGATGAACATTTTTAATATTGATCTAAGCAACTTCTCCCATCCATGTTTCCGTATCTTGTGCCCGGCAAAGTCGGTTAGAACCATTTTGCCAGTCGTCGGAAACGTAACTTGACAATCGTGTGACTAGATCGCAAAATTAAACGCAGAGCAGAAAAACTTGAAAATCTTTTAACACTTGCGATTGGCATAAATACGGGGACACTGTACATGAGGATAGAATTGAGCAATGCAGAACAAATCAGAAATAGTTGAACAAACTTTTAAAACAAGTTACAGTGAAATTACATTGACTAAACGATAATCATCGCTAATCCTTCGCTTTTAGCTCAACCCAAGTAGGTGAGATTGAGTCAAGTTTAATATTAATAAAGGAGTTTTCAAATGTGTGTTGATTTTATCGTCTCTCGTAAAAAAATATGTGCGTCCGTTAAAATCTGATGCTGGGTGCCAAAATGCAATTTTAATCATATGCTTCGCTTTTTCATCGGTATATAATGCTTTGGTTACTTCGAAATGAAATCTCTGTGTTAAATGGCGACAAATCAATTGAGGTTATTTGTGTTTCTCGCTAATAGCAATTATTATCTATCCTCAAGTTTAAAACCCTATATTACAAATCACTCTAACACACTATATGATAATAATTACATTATTATTAGTACTCGGTATTTCAATATTTACTTACTTAGTGTAAATCTTGAGATAGTATTTGAGAGTCCTTTTCATTCTTAATTTATGTTATCCTACTTTATTTGTTAGTAAACCATTGATTTTTTTAACAAAAAGGTTTTTTTGTATGTACTCTGTTGGATAGGATCAAATGTAGGTATAATTTCCCAAAAGTGTATTGTATATGTATTTATATGTATTGAGAAAATTTAAAACACGGGAAATTTTTGTAATCGTTGGTTTGCAAGAAATTCACGAACAATAACAAAATCGGTTTACTTATTTGAACGAAATATCTGTTGGAACAATATCCACAAAAAAATGCAAACCGCAATGATTTATTCCTCATGGTTGGTTTGCACTTTATACTTCGAAAAACATGCTCGATAACCGGACGTTCTAATCAGCACGTTTGTTTAATGAAATCGTCCGTTAAATACATATTGCAATGTAATAGGATGCCATAAAGTGTTTATAATCTAAATGCGATGAAGCAAAAGCTTTTATCTGGATGAATAAAATGGCAAATAGAACGAGGTATTTAAAGTAATATTTTCTTGGCTAGATTACCCTTTCGTAAGAAAAAGCATTTTTAATTCCCAGCGTATGATTGAATTAGGGGAATAATTAGTGCATTGTTACTCAAGGGAATGTTATCGCTTGTTTTCATGACGGTAGGTTTTATTAAACCAGATAATATTCGAACTTCATTAGAACATAAATGGTTAATTCGATATCCAACGAGAATCTTTCAAAAACAGTTTTTGAATTAAACTTGTTTGTGAAATTGCACTAACTTTAAATCGTATATCATAAAAATGTCCAGAGTGATATATATATATGAGTGAATTCAGGAAAATTTATTATCTATTTTGATCGACAATTTTAAAGTAAAATATATGTTATATTGATGTACGTTATCTTCAAATCTATCTTGGATGGAACAGTAGAAGCCGAAAATCATGGGACTTAACGAAGCAATTAGTGATAGTTTATTTGAATTCAGGCAAGTTGAGCTTTCGTCTTTGAAGGTTAAAATAAAGTTAATTTAATTAGAGGCTTCACAATCGATGGTTCAATCTCTGGCTCAAAACCAAAGCAGACATACTTGCTGTGCTCCGAGGAAAACATTATCTTCTAAATTTGATTGGCAGTTGACACTGAATCTAAATTTATTTTGATAATGCAGGTCATTGCAATAAAAAATCTCATTACTGTTGAACAATTAGGTTAGGTAAAAATGAAATAACTAAAATTTGTAAACAAATTTCTGAATAATCCTAATTACGCAGACCAAAATCATCTTTTGTGCGAATGCCATGATCGCGAACTAGAGTATTAGGATACTAAATTTGATTGAAAACATTCCACATTGTATTTAATGAGCTATGTTGATGTTGTTATAAGATCGTTATTAATAAAACCTGAAAAATGTCGAATGATGCGGTTCGATAAATGTTTGCATAAAATTTATCTGCTCGGTTGGCATGATCTCGTTACGAGCCTCAACAATATGTCCTGCGTATCTAAAAGTCGCATATCCTCTGGATGAAGTAAGATTAACAAAACGTATATAGTAAATAATACATGAATAAAATTAAAAGACAATACCTCTGGGTCAGGATTCAAGCATTTAGCAATCCAAGAGAGAATGCCAAACGACGTGTCCTAATTTCGATTTTAAAATTTATTAAAACCTGAAATTCACCCGTTTTTTAATGCCTAGATAGTTTAGTCAAACAAAAATTGTAATGTTTTGTTTTTTCTTTACTCTCGATCAAGTAGCTCGCGTTTTAAATGTTGATTGAAGTAGATATGCTTGTCGGATAAAATTGTACATTCGGAATGTGTTGCGCTTCTTAATAGAATCCAGATGAAAGCATATTAAACCTTTCACTACATAACTGTCGAAAATTCAGTTAAGATCATAAGCTTTTTGTAAACCAGTTGTTTGAGCAGGTAACATCTCTTAGGAGGGACGTTTTGAGCGTGATGGCCAATTTAAGTTTTAATCCCTCGAAACACTTAAATGTCCTTGTTCAAAGAATCAGGTTAACGTTGATATGGGTGTGCATTCATATTCGGCAAATTCTTGTTGTTTTTATTTCGTCACTGGTATAACGCGCTCTTTTGCCTCACGGCCTGATAATTCGTACTACGGTGCATAAATTTTGTAAGACATTTGTCCCATTAGAATGAATATATTGTTTGCCTACCTTTTCTACTTATTTGGTGAAATAACTTATTTTACGTTTTTGTTTAAAACGGTTTATAATTCAGGTGATCGATTGTGCACATATGGCTTCAGATATGGAATAACAAAATGGGAATGCCATTTAAAAAAATCTGTCAATGTTAAAACGGAGATTTGTTCGCGAATCTCGTGGGAGGTCTGTTTTTGGGATATTCTGAAGGCACATCGTAATGAATAAGTATTCGTTATCCACGCTTGTAGAGTTCCAAATAGCAGTTGGTCACAGTGTCAATTCAGGGATCAAATTTCCTTTAAGAAATCATTGCGAAAATTTTAAATGAAAATTTTGAAATATTGAAGTTGAACGAAAAATGTCTATTTCACTAGATTGGACATATTTGTAGTTAAATTATAGCGGATAACTTCACGCTTAAAACCAAAAATTAGTAGTGGATTTTCGGAGTAACGGTCCTGTTTTCCCTTTTGAATTCCCGTGAGGAGGCATTTGCGTATTAACCGTGATGACAAAAATAATGTGGACAAATCGAACTTTGCAAACGCTTCATTACACGGTGGTAGAATTGGACCATCCGGATAACACACGAAATTAACGGATCAACCATTGTAACTTGAAATTACGGGAGAGTACAAGATACTGAATACAGAAGTTCTTTTTAATGCTTTTCAATAGAGCTTGTATACCCTACTAAACCAGTGCCGCTTAAAGCTGGTGGTCGCATTACAAATGATTTTAGCTAAAGATAATTGGCTTCGCGACATAAGACGTTTGAGCAATGTTATGAAAACACTTGAATTTGGCCTAACGAGTTTTCAGAACTGGCTTTTGACAGCTCACTATGGAGGCACAGTGAATAGCGTTACCATCTTGCTTCGAAAATGATGCTACTGTTCTTTGCTGTTGAACGTAAATCATACTGAAAATATGCACATTTCGCTGATTGTGTAAGCATCAGAATCGGACTGGTTACTCATTCATTTTTCCGTGGAGCTTGAGAGTATGGTGTTCATGTAAATTAAGTCAATGAACTTCATCGACCTGATGAAGTAAACAGCTAAAAACATCAGAGTTAATTTCAACTCAATGAAAGAAATCTTGCTTCTATTTATTTTTTAATTTTAAAAGCATTCTCACAATGATTAAAATCTAAATTTCAATGATTCAAGAATTGCAGGACTCAAAGATTTTTTTTAGAACAAAAATTTTATGTGGCAACTGTAAATTAAGCAGTGATGTCGAATTACGATGTGATATTCCGGAAATTTCTTGAGAAACATTTAGATATTTAGAGCATAAATTTTGTTTTTATTCTTTCTCTAACAGAATATTGAAAAATTGCTGTGATTTTCAAGATTCGGTAGTCTAAAATGGTAAACATGAATATATGAATATAGAAGTTTACGTAACAATAGTTTAATTTTCGGCAATTTTACACAAAATTCACATGTTGTTGTTGATCCTTTCAAGCTAAGCACGCATGACTGACTAACAGTTTTCGCACTTTAGGCTAACAAAGTCTAATTTAATCACGATCATAAAACGACCATATTCATATTCAGTTACATCGGCAAAGACTTACTGCTGTGCCTGTGTAATTTAGGCCTATCTATTCTTCAAGACAGTTATAACTAGAAACATATTTTCATAACATTCGATTGATTATGAATGGATGCAGTTCAATGGATGAATGAATTATTTATAAATACAAGGCATGTCTTATAATAAGCGGTTAAAGTGTATTCATGCCATGATTCTTAGTGAAATTTTGGACAACGTTGAGATGAATCGTATGAAGTAAGGTACATTATTAAAATTGTGCTTTTTTGATTCAAACGTTAGCTATGAAAAACGTGGCATATTTTTTCAAGAAATGGGCCTTTGCAAACAACTATTATTATCAAATATGTTACATGATAATGATATTGTAATGCATACTGTCGATCTTCCTAAATCAAAATTTGAGACGGCACAATATATTGGACACGTAACGATGTCAAATAAAATCAAGGGTTCAGGATCGTTGTTTGTATGCACAACAATGTTTAGTAATAAAATATATTTATGATCAGCCGAAGGTTTTTTGCAGGCTATGAATCTACTTGGCGAATTTTTAATTGATATGTTGATGCAAAATTTACATCCGAAGCAATTAAAATTGAAATTACAATCAGACGTTCATCATTTCAGAGCATTGCGACTTAAAACGGGATGAACGAAAGTTATTTATCTTTTTGTTTTTCAGCACGAAGAGTCCATTCTGGTTGTCTCTTATCAGAGGCTAATATTTGTTTTCACATCTGGATGATGTTTCAATATATTTTAGTAATTTCATCCAAAAACGTTAGGTTTGTCATCCAAGTTCTTCTAATTCTCTCTTGTTACAATTGCTAAATATTGTGTTTAATATGTCGAACATTATTCAGTCTCAGATTATGTATACTTAGGTAATATTTCGAATAGTTTAGACACAATCCATGGCGGATTTAGCTTTCGGAAATGTTAGAATGTTAACATTACTGATAATATTCGTTTCGAAAAATCTAATATTTGATTCAATTTCGTCTGAAAAATGAGTCACCGAAATATTTTACGAAATAACACGTTGAAAATAACTGAAATATTGCAATATATACTATATTTTAATTTAATAAAGACTTGGAAATTTATTGTTTCAGCGTTGCCTCCGGGTAAAAATATTTTGCATCACTATTGAGCGTTAGATTATGCATGCCTCTACCTTATATATTTTATGAAGTCTACATTTATACCAATTCCGAATCAAGCGATTATCATATTGGCGTTCGATATATATTAATTGCTTTCTTCGACATCTTTGTGTTGTCGACTATGACCAGATTCGATATCCCGAGTTAGTTGTTGTTAATCCTTATAGCTTGAGAAATCTTACCACACGCACTTTGAATTTTTATCTAGATCATTAAGTTTACTTGATTTTTATTCAGCAAATGAGGGCTCTTGTTTTAAACGTGGGACTCTTTTTATGTATGCTAGTCAACTGCTATATTTCAGCGCCAACTCATGTTTAAAGTTTTCACTACAGTCCGATGCTTGTTGATTTACTGCGCGCAAAAAGTACACAGGAAACCATCTGACAATGTTACTGTTTTGAAAATTTTCCTGAATTATAATAGCGATTCAGTAAAATGTGGTTTATAAACAGAGGAGATTGTTACATATTTTTTTAAACACGGGCAGATAGCATTGTATAGAAATTCACCCCAAGATGAGAGAATGTACAAAATCAAACTGCATGACAAAACAAAACTTTGCCTACGAAATGTCCACAAAATAATCGAGTAGTAAAATTAACCAGGTTAACAGGCTAATTCAAAATGCTAGAATTTAACTTCCATATTTTCAACTGGATATCAGTTGCAACATTTTATTCGTAATAATCTGTGTTCAGCTTCCAGCATTGTCACGGCCGGAGAGGTTTTGGGGATGAGCTCCCAATTTCAAAAATGCTCTAAATGCGCGCGTAAATGCATGGTTGACCGAATCGACCGAAGGAAGCCAACAACAATCTGTGTTTAATTGGAAATATTTACAACGCGAATTCTACAACGGGATTCCGATGTTCCACTTCGCAAGTACTTTGAACCACACAATAATAAGGTGATGGTTATTAAAATCGTGCATGATTTAAATGCCTGCATGTTACATAGACAGTCATTCTTATTGTATTTCATAGCTGATTGCCTATTCCTAGTTATCAATTCTGACGGCCCTTATGTATACAGTTTTATTTTGATGGCATTTTGCTTCATTGTAGAAACCTTTTGTATTCAACGGTCTTCGAAAGTCAATTGTTCACAACGCACCAACTATTTCCGCAGCGGGAAATCCAAACATCAGAGAAGACTATTGCACATTCTTATCCGTGGCCTAATTACAAGAATGAAACTTAAGAGTCTCGCATTTTATAGAAGCAATTGTGTCTTCATCATAGCGCGTGGAAGTTACAATTTACACATCAATGTAGTTTCTCTAGTGTTCCGTTTAATTAGAGATCAAGTCCAATTATGCCGGTTGACTGTCATCTTTTGTCAAAACCGAAACATAAATCGGAACAGATCTGAACCGCTGCAATTTTCTACGAGAGTAAATAACCATTTTGGCTGCCCAGCGATAACCTACTGCAATAAGCGTTTTACTCGTTAGGCGTGAAGCATTGGCGTATCAGTTGAAGCTATTCTGTGATTGAAAATGAAATACATTTTTTGTTTCATTTTATACTGTTTGTAGCGGGTGGGACAATTCTTCCACTACAATCCATTTTGTCATATCTGAATCAATACTCTTAAACGCATTATGTACTTATTCGAAGCGATTTGGTCAATGGTTATACTAAGGCTGGTGTACACAGAGGTCTACAAATCAAATCTAATTTTTTTTCTTATTTTTTTTCAAGATTTGTTAAAACTAATCAAGTAAACATCATAAAAAATGAATTTTATAGCAATATGACAAAGTAGATTCACGTACTCATTCGATAGATTCAAGGTTACAGTCAAAACGTAAATCGTGCTTGCTTACCAATTATACTTAACATTAAATAAGCCTATGGCTACAGTACAAATCCGGTCATGAAGTGTGAGTGATGGAAATATATGCAACTGAGCATTTAAAGCTACGCTTAATTTTTTAAGATAAAGAAAACCTTCAATTTTCCTTGCGTCTAGGTCAACTCTCTCAAGGTCAGGTCCACTATGGCTCACGTACGCATATCAAATTTTCTACAACCTACCATACCAGGATCGACTGGCTTATCTTAATTTGGATACACTGCCTCGCAGATTGGTTCGATTTGATCTACTCCTAACTTAGAAAATAATGAACTCAAAGATGCACCCTCTGAGGCTTCTATTTCGCCTCCGCTCAAGCCATACTACACGTATTTACCCACTGGCATATGACATTCCACATTCTCAATTGAACTGCCGTCGGTTCTTCGATTCGTTCCGCGATGTTTCTAATCGAACTCCCTACCGTCAGATGTTGCACAATAATCTATTGAAAGGATTTCCAGGAACAAATGGGATATATTTATGCCTACTGATTCCACTCTACATTCCGTTTATATAACACAACATTTATCCTAACTAATATTTTTCCACCACACCGAGACAATGCATGACATTTTTTCTAAATGAAAGAAGTGTCGATCTTCCGCACGCCTCAACATTATATATAAATATTTTTTATTATACGAATATCCTATGGTGTTGTACACCAGCGGGGCTTTCAAATCGGCCGTGCACAATCATTTTTTTCGCCGTATCATATTTCGTCATTTTTGATACGTTCAACTTCTATCATTTTCCTAATTCGTCATGTTTTCGCATCAACAAAGGTCGATTTATAACGCGCACAGTTTAAAACAATTACGCGATGCCGCGTTTTATAGTGAGAATTAGGACATAAAATACATTGGCTTTGATATTCGGCAAAAATTGGATAACATATTGAAGCAAACATTAAAAAAGAAGAAGAAACATCGTGCCGGTTGGCAAGAGGCTTTTCGTCGACGTCATGCCATTTCTAGAATGCCCTTACCTTGTGTTTTATTATCGAACGTTTGTTCCTTGTGGTCCAAGTACGGTGAAAATTCACAACTACTCAATTAGAGAATTTCAAAGCATACTAGCGTTGCCATGTTTGAAGAAACCTGGCTTCATTCGGCAATAGGAAATAAGTTGGTTTCTATTGAAGGATTCTGCTGTTTTCGACTTGACCGAACCTGTCTCTCGGTGGATCGTGGTGGCGGAGTAATTACTTACATTCGAACTGACTGGTGTTCGTACTGCAAACCGATTTTTACTTTTGATAAGCGCGAGATATCCTGCCTGGCTGTTGAATGCAAACCCCGTCATCTTTCCAATTTTCAATCCCTTATTTTGATAAATGCTTATGTTATCCCCAATTGTCCATTTAACGTTGTTAACGCATTCATTGATGAACTCTTAATAAAACTTACTCCTTTTCATAATTCTTTGCTTCTTTTAGTTGGTGACCTCAATGACTGCAATTTATTTATGTTTCTCCTATTTTCTCTCAAAAATATTGTTCATTTCTCTACTCGAGGTGACGCATTCTTGGATTTCACCCTAACAAATGCACCTTATTTGTTTCACGCCAGCTAGCTTGCTCCAGTTGGTAATTCAGACCATTTTGTTATCAAACTTCTTCCTAAAAATTATGGAAGCACTGGGCATAGATACCTCACCCGCAGAAATGGCAAAAAGGTGACTTCTAGAGCTTGTCAACCTGACAATATTTCAGCCCTGAAAGACATGCTCTCTACCACTGATTTCAATATTTTTCATGAAAATGATGTCTCCATAGAAGGTGATGTTCTGACATCCTATCTTAATTTTTGTTTTGAAATCTGTTGTCAAAAAGAAACTATTTTTGTAAGTACCCATCGTTTTTCCTCTGTTCACCTAGAGCGCCTGAGAAGATTAAAAGAGAAAGCCTTCAAAATGCATGATCGTAACACTGTTGCGCATCTTTCTCAGTCAATCAAGTTCGAAATTCGACGTCTTGAAAAAGCTGTACATAAACACACTTCATAGAACGAAAGACAGTCGTCACCTACGGCATGCGCTAAAAAAAATTTGCGAAAAGAATTACAAAAAATCCACATCTATTTTAGATATGAATTCCTTGAACGAATCTTTTGTGCCTGGCATAACCGATAATGTCTGTGCACAGAACTTTATTATACCCCCATCCTCGTTTTCCAATTCACCCTTTACTAACGTGTCAGAGGTCTTTGGCGCACTTTAGGCTGTCTCGAGTTTTGAGGCTGCAGGTCCATACAAACTCTCACCCGTTGTACTAAAGGAATGTGCTAGAGAACTTTCGTCCCCCACATCACATCCATTTTCAATCGTTGCATGGAAAAAGCACTTATGCCTGATTGCTGGAAATCTGTCTGTATGACCCCGATCCCAAAAAAAGATCCTGGTAAATACCACTCGATCGCGTGCATCACGCAGTTACTTAAAGCATTTGAAAGCATTGTTCTACGAAGAATGGCATCAAGCTCTCAGGTACACGATGCTTATCAGTTCGCTTACCGCAAAATTCGATCAACAGTTGATGCTGTCACTTTGCTCACGGATTATATCACACGTTCTCTAGATAGTAAATCGAAAGCTGTACAAATTTGTTTTCTGGATTATACAAATGCTTTCAACATTGTTCTGAGAAACTCTTTATTGCAAAAATTATTCGACGGTGGCGTTACAACAAATATCCTTCATTGGATTGCATCCTACTTTGAGGGTCGTCTCCAATATGCCGTTGTGAACGGAAAAGCCTCCCGTGAAATACCGATTCCGTGTGGTGTCCTTCAGAGTGCAATACTGTCCCCATTTTTATTTTCCCTTCACATTTCTGATCTTTCTTGTGACCTTCCTACACTTACAAATAAATGCGCTGATGACGTTGCCGTTGAAATGAATCTTGGGATCGAACAACATGTTTTAGAATCAGGGGTTACGAACTTCGGTCAATCGTCATCCACGTTCGGTTTATCTCTGAATTCTTCAAAATGCAACGAGATGGTATTTTCCAACATGACTGGAAAGCGTTATCTAGCCCTTCATGATTAAATTCCTCGCGTTTCGTCTGAGGGCTCTGTGTTCGAAAGATGTTACAGCTTCAAGTATCTTGGCATAACAATATCTGACAATCTTAGCTGGACCAAAGATGTAACAAATCAATTCAAAAAGATGCGCCAAATGTCATTCTATGCACTTCGCCTCCGTTCTCTCTCTACACAACTACAAGTTATTCAACTTTTTGTTTTTTCTTGCATCCTTTCGCACCACCCGTAATTTTTCCTGGCCTTTTGGAAAAGGATTTTATGATGATCAGAAGAAGTATTAAGCTCATCTAAAGACTGTGTTCTGTTCCCGCTGATGACATTCAAGACACTATTGTTGATCGTCACTTTCGTGAATGCAACAGGTTCATCGCAACTTTTTCCTCTGATTGTTCACATCCCCAGAACAAAAGCCTTGCTTCTTGTGAATCTTTTTGCTCCATCCGAAGTTACTATGTTATTCCCTATTCGAGAACTGACAAATTTAGAAACTCTTTTGTTCCACACGTGGCTCGGTACATGGTTGATCAGTCAAAAGCTGTTATGGAGTTAAAGAAGCGCTTGACAATTTTTTAAATGACGCTGAAATGTTCCAGTTATTCTCTAATTTTCATTTTTCTAATTCGCCTCACATTTGTTTAGCTTATGGTAATCCGACACTTTATTAGCTCAAGTATCATTTCATTGTGGTGCACTTTATACATTTTATCATATTTGTATTTTGTGGAGAAATTAATGTATTGCTGAAAATTCGTGTACACGAATAAAGTCATTCTCTTTTCTTCTCTCTTCTCTACAAGCTTTTTATACCATAAATTCTTTTATCTTTAATCTTGAAATTCCATGCGAAGTGAAAAATACTAGCTGACAAAAAATATATTGATTAATAAACAAAACCTCGACTATCTTTTTGCCGGATTAATTAAATTACATATTTCAAACTCGTTTGTACATCAAACAATCCACTTGATATAGAAAATCACATAACTGTAACAGTTGTTGCAAACCGAACGCTAGCAATTGTCCTTAAATCGTGCACTGTTATCTAATTGGCCGTTATTAACTTAATTGAAAAATGTGAATCAATTGAAATAATTAAGAAAAAACTTAGTGGTCGAAACGTTTCTCCAAATTTCTAGAAAATTGGGTAGGCATCGTTTTGAGGCTCAAAACCACAAAACTTTGCTTATATTTATATAAATTTCTATATTATTTGCAATATCTGATTACTATTTTCATGGTAAAATTGAATAGAGATTGAAGATACTTTTGGTTGGGTATTTAGTGCAATTCTAAGTGCACGGGTACAAACATTCTGATATTATCTTTGTAGGAAATGACGAAATTTGGATAAAAATGAGCGAATTGCATTTTTGCCTACTATTGTGAAATTAATTTGAAGCTATGCTATTTAATTACACTTGCTCCAATCTATTGCGGTGCTTTTATCTCCTTCACATGCAAGATATATTAGCACTCACATCCCCATCTCTTACACACTACAAACAACTTTCTGGATGTTTGCCGTCATCATGCGGAGACAGCAAGATCTGGTACAGTGAGTCTACAAACAGTGGTAAAGTGGTAAACAAGGTTATACTTGTATGCCACTGTTACATAGGGTTCGTACAACGAACCACGATGTTCAGACACAGAATCAAATAGTGATTCGTGGCCAAGCACTCAAGGCGCTTATGGATGACCAAAGTAATGTGTTGCTCACATCCCTCGAAATTAAATTCCACTACCGGTTTCTGGCTGTTTGCCTTCATCATGACGAGGCAGCAAAATCAGGTTCAGGGAGCCTTGAAACAGTGATAACAAAAAGGTATACTCTGATAAACAACCATGGTCGACATCGACCGAAGGGGGCCAACAACAACTTTCAAATAGGGTTCATTCAAACAACCACGTTCAGCAATAGAGGAAAATATTCGTAGCTCAGGATGTGGATGGTGTTTACCTTGTGTTAGCCGAGCTTGCGTAGTTGTTTTTGAAAAATATGGAACGCTTCACGATTTTGCGTGTCATTAGCATGGCCATGCGCAAGTATGACACGCAAAATTGTGAAGCGTTCCATATTTTTCAAGAACAACTACGCAAGCTCGGCGAACACAAGGTAAACCCCAAACAACCACGTTGTTAAAATAGATAATCAAGAAGTGATTTCCGGCTAAGCGCTCGATGCAAATTGAAATGAATAAATTATTGTTGTGCTCACATCCCTTTCACTTATGCATCACACCCGTTTGCTCCTGTTTGCCGTCACCAGTTGGAGATTGCAAGATCGGATTCAGTGAAATTGAACGTTCGATATTCACAAGTAAATTTTTGTGTCGTTCGACAATGATTCAACAAACATAACTACTGCAATCACTGTTTGCCTTTATCGCACTAAAGTTTCAGGTTTTTGATAATAATAAGGAATACAGCAAACCTCGATAAAATCAGTCCTGATCAAATCATGTGGGTTATAACGCAACCGTTGCGTACAGACCGCTTGACCAGAAAATGTTGTTTCCTTCCTCAAGCATCTTCAACTTTATAAATGGTGTATTCGTTTATAATACGTCAAATTTTTCCTAAATGATTTTATGCTTAAGTTTATGTTCTTTACAGAATGCGCATAGCGAGTACATTATACTTCTATCTGATCCAAATCTGGCATATCTATCTTGAATTGTTAATATTCGTGATGAAGAACTCGTTTGTTATGTGTCTTGAATGCTGAGAATATTATAACAATAAACGTTGATGAAAACCATCGGCCTACTCCAAGGATTAGTACTCACCGTGTGGAATGCTTACATATCAGCCACCACTGGCGACTTCAAAAGGAACATTTCGTTATTTTTCATCAAGCTTTACAAAACATGCGTAAGAAAATAAATAAAAAAAATCTGATAAATGTTATCCCGACCAAAACGTTTAAGTAACAACACGTAGCCTTGATTTTTGTTTATTAATTGTTGTCGATCAAATCTATTTCGATTTTCTTTCACTTGTTTTGTAAAACTTGATGAGAAATATCGCAAAAGAATTTCTTCGCCATCACCAAATGTTTATGTAATCAGTCGATCATTGAAAAGTCTGGAAATGTTGGTGAATTTTAACGGTGTTTCCATGAATAATTATACTTGCAATGACATTATTTCGAAAACCATCTCACAAATTTATATACATGGGATAACACATTAAATTGTAATTTATTAACAATAAGGAAAAGCCGATAAGACCACATAATATAAAGTTATTCTGATGTAGAGTTGGATATTAATCAGTTTGTCTAACCTCCAATGTGATTATTATCATAAATTCTCCCATATGGATAAACAAATTTGTTTCGAATTATGTTATTCAAGAAATATCATGGATGAATGGGTCGTTTTCAAGAAAATTAAATCAAACTATAAAGGTTATAAACAAAAAATGTGTAATAGGATATGCGGCCTTATAATTCGGAACTGAATTATGATTTCCATCAAATCGTTGCAAACCAAAATACCGCCACCTGTGTCTTACTTTGCCGACAGCAAGTCCTGAGGCGCATTTTGACAGGGGAATGATGATTGAACAACAAAGTAAACAGGTGCTGCTAGCATTAAACTGGAGCATATTATTTCGACTTGGTTTCCAAAATCAGAACCTGATTTCTTGTTTCATTACAACAAAGTCACTGACTCGGAGATGCAGATTTCAGTGCACTTAAATAGTGATTGATTTCACCTTGTTATTGCTTAGGGTTTTATTCTAACAGCTAGGAGTGTATACGAAAATAAAGTGCTACTGAATTTTACTTTAAAAACGTACCAGTAATTAAATAAATTTGCTGAAGTAATGGTCCCGATTGAAATCGGTCGCATCTGTAATGAATTTGACTGTATTGCGTGGGGTGAAATCGTCCTTTTGTATCCTGTGAAAAATAAAAGGTTATTAAGTAATGTTCTTGAACTAAATAAAACGGAGCTTTAAACTAAATGAATGTTGCAAGAGTCAATTTTATCATTGAAATATTTGCAAAGACTATCACTTTATTCCTGTAATTACTTCAACTAAATATTTTTTTTAGTTTTATGGCCGAAAATTATTTCAATTGAAATATGTGATCTCAGAAGTTCCGATTTTATGTATTATTTATAAGCATTTTCAATGTAAGATGTTAAAAATGTGGCTATCAGCGCAACCTCTTGGCAATTATTAAACAAAACGTGTAACTAAAATCATGCAAATGAATAATATGGCTTCATTTATCTGTTCGATCATATTTGTGAGTTTGACACGCAAAATAATATAATTTGTTAGGTTTCAGAATATATATGTCTATACGTTCAGCAAGTTACCTATAATTTTTAGGAAAATTTTGTCTGGGAAATTGAGTGATCGTTGAGTTGGCGCTGATAGAAAACTCTAAAATAATTGCTCGGTTATATTTAGCGATCTAGATTCATTTCTACGGGCGTTACTTGAATTTTATGTCATTCATTCGCTGTTGATGAATTCCCACTATACATGATTTCAAATTTACATTCACTAAGTAAATACTGGCGCATTTTCATCCACAAAACCTGTTATGTACATAGTAATTCTGGTAGTACATTCCTATTGTGTTGTCCAAGGTCGCACATTTTGATATTCATCAGTAATAAAAATTGTTCCTCTTCATCTTTAGTAAACACGATCTAAGCAAAAGTTATTCTATCGGAATTCGAGATCTGAAAATTAGTTTTATTTTAATAATTAGTGGCACAAACTGTAGAGGCCTGAGTCCACTAGCAAACAGGGACATTCAAAAGATTTCGGATGTTATCCAGGACAGCTTTTTTCGGCCTAAATTAGGTTTAATGAAGAAGATAAAAAACTGACGTTAACAAGAAATCGTGTTTTGGATTGATGACATGAAGACGGTTCTTGTGACAAATCTTTGAAAAGTAGTGTAGATTGAGGTCATTTGCCAATGAAAAGTATGTAATTCGTCAACTGGTGAGCCCAAAGAGTCGAGAACTAGAATGAAACCCGTCGACATAAAACCCAACACTCAAACAACAATACCCAACAAACTTCGTGGATTATCCCGCTTAGGAATTCAAGCCACCCACAAACTGTTTGGTGACCATATTGTTTGGCCAATTACACAAAATATATTCAACTGTGCACCAAATCGTATATCCAGTATCAACGCAGAAAAGTCCAGCGCCATACACTTTGAGTTAATCAGACATTCCCTTAATTGTACTAATGTTTCCAGCATATGTACATCTAGTTAGTCGGCCCTCTAGCTGAATCCAGCGGTTTCACATATATGCTCACTTGCATCAAAAGTTTCATCCGCTGGTCCATTGTTGTTACTCTAAACGAGATCACAGATTAAACTGTTGGTAAAATCTTCCTACAAAACTGGATTCGCAATAACGGTGTCCTCAACTACCGATCGTGGCTCACAATTTCAATCCACGTTGTTTCGCGAATTAAATAGGTTTATATGATCAAACCACGTTCAGACAACCGCGTAAAACCCTTGTGCTAACTGCCTGATGGATTGATTTCAAGTTTAACTGAAATCAGCCTAAATGTCACATGGACAACGGGTGTACTGATCTGTTCACTTACCGTTGATTCTTTGCATTCGTACCTCTATTAACGAAGAATTCGGTTATCTGACAGCAAATTATGCAGATGGAATTACTCTCCGCCTTCCCAGTGAACTCATAGCTTTCTCTGATGTTCCTAGTGTGACGTCTACAGCCCACGCAACGTCAGCCGTTTACCGTCATTTATGCGTGAATTGCGTGCTCTTCCATCTCGACCACACACTCATCTTCTCTATGTCCAAGTAATATAAAGACTTGATTTTGTTTTCATCTGAAGCCAACACCTCCCAACTTCATTCAGAGGACCATTCAAGGTGGTTATCAGAAAACCAAAATATTCCGTTATCGACCAAAATTCTGTGAAAGATACGGTTAGCATTGACCGTTTCAAAGCTGCCTTTGTCTGATCTGCCCTCCTATTCCTAAACCGCTATATCTTTAAAATTCTTGGGTTCTGATACACCATGTTTCAAATATTCCCACTGATTATTTTTCAGTCAAATCAACTGCCTTAGTCCCAGTACAATCACCATCACTCTTTGCTAATCCCTATCAGTGAAAACACAAAGGCAGATAACAGTTTAGGGTAACGAGATTGGCCTATCATAGATACACCTCAGTGTCATTCTTGACTATGTGCATACAAAACGATTTAACCAAGGGATGTACTCTTATGTTGCGGGATTCCAGGGTGAAACGTGATTCACGTCTGATACATTGACCTCATGTGGTGAATAATGACGCAATTGTGAATCTCTAGGGTTTACCTGTAATCGATTTCCCACGAGGTTTGGCTTAACAACGTGATGCACATTAGGACAGGATCAGAATACAACATCATGTGACTTGACGTGATAAATACGTTTTTAAAGGAAGATTGTTGAAAGCAGAACATTTTGTGATAATTATGTTAGATAAATTTGAAAGCTGATTCTGATGCACTTGATGATTTCTCTTCCGTATGGTTTCAACATCCTTGATTCATTTTTACCTAAACCGCATCAGGTAAATGTTGGCATACTACTGCTGATTTCGTCTAGAATTGTGTATTGCAAGCTCATGATGATATCACGGTATACTTCATTTTGCCTAACTTTACATTCCGCCAAAAACGTATCAATTTTTTCCTAGCATTCACATAAATAAGGACTACCAACTAAATGACATATGTTCGCTCAGTGCTGGTATGATTTACGTCCATCAGAAGAATCAAGAATCAACTTCTCGTAAGCTCCAGGTGGAGTATTTCATAGCAAGTTCTTCCTTACTTATATCCTTAAAATAAAGAAATTTAATATCTCTTGTAAAATCGGCTTTGTCTTAACTGGTCAAAAGTAATCATCCTGTACTCAACTCAGTGATACAGTCGACCATTTTGAATACATTTTCGCTTATAAAATTCCTAAGGTTCAATAATTAGTTTAAGAATTTCCTCGATAGACTGATTGAAAGTTTTCCTTAAAAGAAACGAAGACAAATTATAGTCATGTACACCGTTCTTATTAATAAAAATACCGATGTTTCCTATGTTAAAATCAATTATGAGACAATATTTAAAATGATGCTTTTTAAATCCCCGCCGACGAAATTGTTGCCTGTACCTTTTCACGATCGTACAATTTTAGATGATTTAGATAAGCTCGGTAAAATTCTCTTCAAATCAAACTCGGCAAGTAGTTGTTTTTCAATGTCATAAAGTTAAAGTGAATTTCTAAACGACTCCATGTTTTTAAAAAAATAAACTTGACGCAAGAAATTTTGCAATCCCTTTGCAGAAATCTTTCTGAATGATTAAAAATATTCATTCAAGCTATTAATGAAACAAAACTCGGCATCAAATTAATGTGTTGCTAACTTAACCCGTATTTAAACACAAGAGCAAGTTTCTGCCTATTCGACGTCATCAGGTGGCCACGGAAAGTTTAGTTTCAATGAGCCTTGTAACAGTGGAAATGTGATAAACAAAGTTAGGCTGAATACTGTTACGTTCATAAGTGTAGAATGAAACGGCTTTCGTCCGCCTTGCTCGAAATCAAGTATCTAAACTAAATATTTGCTTCAAATGAAATGCTATTTCTGATAAATCGTAACACTCGGGTCAAGTTGTATCACGTATAGAACCCATGTTTCTTTCATCCAACTATTAGAAACCAAACTTTGGGATTCTCAGCTTTTTTATTTAAAAAGGAATGGTAGTAAGTTCTTATTGAGGAAAAGGATACAAGCATGTTTGGTATCATGGGAAACGTCACCTGTTTTCACACTACGGTTAGTACATTTGGCTGCGGCCGGTAATAATCTATTTAGCGATTGAATGAAACGAATTATGAAGTGCAGAATAAAGTTTTTGATTCATATTGTTTTCGTTGTTCCCGTTCAAGATCAAGTGGCTTGCATGATTCAGGATCACGTCAAGAGGCTAAATTTAATTCTGAAAAACGTCATACATATGGACGTCGATGCATTGATTTTACTTTCCATTGAAGTTACATTTTGATCTACAGTGGAGCATCGTGTTATTTAAATGAAGTTTACTCATTGAGGTCGGTTTGTAGCTCACCTAGTTTACTGCTTTTGGGGAAATCATTCGTTATTTGATCATACGTAGCTTGCATTATCAGCGCATCCCTACAAATAAATAATTTTGTATATGTGCAAGTTATACCATTATTATCAGTTTCGGAAGTGGAAATTGATCATTAATTCTAGTGAAAAACTATAGCTATAATTTAACAGATATATATGTGAAATATAAAATCATCCATCATTTAAATTGATCATAATCCAATGAATGTTATATATGATTATTATTGCAATAACTGTCAAATCCACTCTCTGCTGCTTTAAATGAGATTATTATCTAGTCAAAAGAGCTATGCCTATCTTAAAACCCTTGAAAATATTGTGACCGTATGTTCACTAATCTGCGTGGTGAAGGTCGCTAGGCAATATGCAGTGATATTATTTTATACCTATAGTATTACGTTTCCCCGCGTTAGGACTAAGTTCATTTCTCACTTCATATTCTCTTGTATATTAGCTCATATTGCGTGCTATTCGTCTGCTATTTTCCCCGCATTTCTTTCAAAAGACTTTGCGTTGCTTATGAGGAAATTCTTGAAAATCCTGAAACAACATTTTCCCACATGCGACCAGCGCATAAACAATATCTTCAATGATAAATCCTACGTGCTGCATGCTTATCTGCTTAAAAGTCAATCTTCCCAAAGACTCGATCTAAAAACAACAATCATACTGCCTCCATATCGGAGATAATTAATTTCAATTGCTTCACGATACATTTGTCAAACTAATATATCACTTTAAAAGCATGTGTATATTTTCAGCGTATATGTATTTTCTTTGTTAAGTAATCTGAAGCTTAACTTTCGAAAATTCTTGAATAGAGATTTATCTTTAATCGAAAAAGTAAAATTATTCTGACTGCATTTAATCATTTAATTTTGTTATCCTTGAAAAGTTCATTTCCAGATTGATCGAAACACGAGAACGTTATTTGGTTAAGCGCCATCGAAATGATAATAAAATAATATAAACACGCAAATCTTGAAATTACAACAGAAGCCATTAGTTTGCTCATACCCGTTGTAAGTTCCATCTGATCTCCAGGTGATTCTGTACTTAAAGATTCAGTTCATTCCCTTGTGAGATGAGACTTGTTTAACCGAACCTGCAGAATTTCATATGCTTCGGTATATATATTGAGGTTATCTCCATCTGTTTAATCTTTCGGATATGTTTTACTCAAAACGAATACATGTGGTATGGCTATATTCGGGTATTTGTGTGTTTAACGCGCTTTTGTCACGATGTTACACACAATTTTACTTTAGTACTTTATGCCAAACCACCAGTTCTTGAGGAAACGAGCATTTTTAATCCAGGCATCATAATTATTTCTGTCATGACTGCTGCATTGTTTTGAGATTGAACGACCAATTTTGGACCCTTTGAATTTCGGCGAATTATGCTTGTCCTACTAAATTTGATCATTCGAAATTTTTGATGATATTTTGTTATGTTCCCGGGACGTCTGTCACTCCGAACGTTCTCATGTATTGAAATTGTTTCCCAAATTTTTTTGGGTCTGTAATATTTTTTCCTCCTTGTTTTCGGCTATTTATTTTCATTAGTCATGAATTACTGCGGTTTTATGCAGATAATAAGAGAGCACATATGTTCCACACGTATACCACACACCCTGTTTCTATATTTAATCACGTCATGATAAAATTTTACATTCACAGGACTTCAAAAAGTGGAAATCTTGTAACATGTAAACAGACCTTAGAGCCACTGATGAATATGATTCATGAAAGAAAATAAGTTGTTTAAGAAATGCTTAAAACTTGATTCATGGTCGATCGCTCAGGGCATATAAAATGGCCAATTTTTTCCTAATTCCTTTGCCATTACACTTAACAACCGTACGAAGATTTCTATTTGATATGACGCTTAACAGTGGCAATAAATTCAAATATTGAACAATAAACGCGATCTTACTTTCTCAACCTGATGAGAGCAAGCAGTCAAACAGCGTGTAATTAAGGGGTGTACGAATACCAATATATACTGCTTGCTTACATCCTTCCTACGTTTTCTGGAAGCGATCATACAAATCATGTGTACTACAAGCGCGAGGTTGCATTGATAACTCTATTGTCGTTCCACATTCAACAAACTGTTACTTTGCTTGAAGTACCGCAATCCTAATTATATAATCAACATTATTATCATTATAAAAACAGTACAGTTAGCTATTGAGAACCGCACTCCTTTTCTGAGAACATGCGAGTGATCTGCTTCGTATCTTTAAAGCCGTAGCTTTAAATTCCCGAAATTGGAAACAGATTGTCTGTTTGAATCATCGATACGACGTGGTTCTCTTTCCAGTGTATTTCTTAACAAACAAAATAACGTTATTCGTAGATATGATGGACGTTAAGGTAAGTGATGCTGCATCACTGCAAAGAATACACGTACCTTATGTACTTCAAAAACATATATCAAATATGCTTGGTCGCCAGTTGTTGTGTGTAATCTGCGGTAGACGTACACAGTGAGGACTGAAAACGAATAGAAACTAAATTATAATGTTTAATCGAACATGCAAATAATAACTAACTAGATCAACTTGACCGTTTGCAAAAGCATGAATGTTGTTTTAAATTTCAATTGCAGTAATTATTATAAAATATGTCTAAAGAAAATTTTAGAAAACAATAGTGATATTCAATTGGTTAGCTTTCCTGGTTCCATAGATTGTGGCATGTGTTGAGTATGTTCGAATTACAATCATTTTTGAGTAGCGGTTCTGTGAAAAATGATATAATATTTGAGCCTCTAGGTAATCTCTACAAATTTAAGTCTTGTTTACAGGCTAGGAAATTGTATAGCAATGGGCACTTTCAGATCATAGCAAAGTGCATGAAATCGGATGGCTTTATCACAGTTGAGAAAATTTTCTAATGAATCGGTTAGAGTCTTTCGTTTGTAACGTTTTACTTTTGAGACCGAAGCTTTGTCAGATCAGTGTCGTCGGTTCCAATATGGATCAGGGTTAAAAAGTTGATTACCAAAAATGTGGCGAGATTAAACAATTGGTAATAAACTCGTTTGTTTGTCATCACAAGCTCAATGCCAAACGCGGCCTGTGCAGTTTTTAGTCAGCTTTGGATTGCTTGGGTGAACTCAATTTCAATCTAACATCTGATCGTACTGACATCCTTAGTATGTTGAATCTTATGTGTTAGTAGCTAAAAAATACAAACTAGATGCTTGAACCGATTCATCAAAAACTTTGGTTTGTTTTTAAATATGGTACTTCATTTCATTATCTACAGAAAATCATTACATAATACCAAGAAGAAACATGAATAAGCGATGGGTATCTGTCTAGGCCTGGGAAACCTGACTGTATCTTAGCCCACGTGCAGTCTCTGACTTTGCGGCACTTTGTTTGGATCAGGCTTGTGTTTTCCTTAAGGAGATTCTGTTTCTGGTCTCTCTTTTTCGAGGCGAAATGAAAGAGTCATTTTCTGGATACAATTTTTGGATACATTTTGATATATTATTTTGCCTATACTTAAGTTAGACGAGCACGAAAAGTTTTCATCTGCGATCGAATTTTTTGTACAGGAACGCTATTTGTTTAAAGTTTAGTTGGGTGCATATTGTAAATATCTCTTTTTTATTAATCATTAAGGTGCTAATATAATGGCGTGCCTAATATAATCAGATGTTAGCTAGCAAATATTCGTTTGGTATAGAAACAAACAGAAAAACTTTCGTGATTATAAAAAAATCAAAAATATGTTTAAAATACCGAAAACCGTACAATCTGTTTAATCTCAACCTTTCAACTTGCTCGATCTCTAAGCATTTTTAGACGAATAATTGTGGTGTATACAGTGGCTATATTTGGGTATTTAATGCGTGCGAGCTTGTCACGAGATTTGCGAATTCTGGGCGTTTTTTTTTCAAATCGCCAATAGCGACCTGTATGACAGGAGAGCAAGCTCGCCACGTGAACAGCTGTACTTCCCAAAATCGTGGGAATAGTTGAATGAATACCAAAGTCATTTTTCCCAGATAATGGAAAATTGTAAGACAATTGTATCAAACTGTTCCAATCCAATACACTAATTGATTTTAGTGCGAATTATTTTTTGCTGTTTAGAGAGTGAAATAATTATAGAACATGTGGTGATTAAACTCTAAACATGTTGATCATTCCTTTTTATCGACTTCATTTGAATATGCAATCTAGGCACGAGGAAATTAAGTAAAATTATATAAAGAGATTTGTAAGCAAGGGATCACATATGATGATAAGAGTAGTCTTGTATGATGTGTGTATTATATGCATGATATGTTTATAATGTGTGTTTCATGTTTATAAGAGGTTTATGATGTTTATAGTGTGTATTTGTTGTAGTATTCGTGACTTTGTATTAATATTATTTTAAATTAAATTGAATTTAAAATTTATTAATTATATTAAAAATTATATTATTTAAAACTTTTTCTATTAAACGAACAATGCATCATTACATTTTCTGCAGCCTGTTTCGAATTACATTGAAGAAACTAATATCTTCGAAATCTCAGAAACGGCGTAATGGCAATGAATGTTTTTAACTCAAATATGAGAATTTTTCAGGTCACTGTGCTACGATAGTCAGCTAATGTAGAAAGCATATTCAAATTCAGAAACCGAAATTCAGATGTTTGAATGAAATTACAAACCAGAATATGT
>JACCGJ010020234.1:0-36477 GCA_013407085.1 Atriophallophorus winterbourni
CCGCCGGCGTGCAACTGACACCCTACAGCCGAGATCTGACTTTCGTTGCCAGCGCTGCGGGAGAGATTGTTCCTCCGGAATCGGACTGTTTAGTCATTCAAAAAGCTGTAGAACATGAACATTCATGCGATTGTGATGTACATCCATGGTCGACATCCACCGAAGGAGGCCAACAACAATAACAACTTTCGACCGACAGTGCATGAGATCACTAACGCCTGCTATTGATCCATGCTGTACATCTTCGTAATAGCCAGCAAAGCTATATCTAGATCAGGCGTCATGTACAGATGTGGGACCAAATGAAACTCATCTGATTTTATCGCAAATTTTATTAAATTCAATGTCGTTTGTTTAACATTTGTAAGTAAATTGTTCCCGACAAAACAGACACCAATCGTACTATACTACCTTCAACGGTTTACCCTCGGCCCTTATATTATGAGGCCTGTTCGTATTGATCAATGGGGATAGCTGAACTAATTTCAATATATGGCTTGGTTTAAAAACCCAACAGGAGTTTCGTTGAATGATGATGAAGTTGATCGAAGCAAACCCAGACTCTAAAACACATTCAGTGAGTGACCTCAAGTAGGAGGAAAATGTTGTACAGAAAATATTCAAATATTCGTTCCAGAAGCTTCATAACACGTGATATATTTTGTAGGATGTGCAAGTTTGAATTAAGGGTTTCAATGTAGAACCTACTCATATACCCCAATCGCTAATATAACTGGCTTTAACGAGGTTGTAACGGGACATTGTTTAACTAAAATCAGTTTTTGTATGAACCCTACTTCAAGTATAATCTTGTTTACCACTATACCACTATTTCAAGGCTCACTGAAACTAATCTAACTGTCTCCACCTGATGACGGCAAACAGCCAGAAACCGGTAGTGGTGTGTAAGGGATGATGATGTGAGCAACACAATACATTGGTCGTTTATAAGCGCCTCGAACGCTTGGCCAGGAATCACTGTGTGATTCTGTGTTTGAACATCGTCGTTCATTGTACGAACCCTGTTCATTAGTGGCATTCAAATATACCTTTGTGTACCACTATACCACTGTTTCAAGACTCACTGAACCTGATCTTACTGTCTGCACCTGATGACAGCAAACCGCCAGAAAGAGATGGGGATGTCAGCAACACTACGGATGCAGTTATAAGAAAAATATATTTTATACACTGGCTACATGAATCAGAATATATGAAGGACGCTCGTTTTTAACCTTTAATCATTTCTTTCCAGGCATTATAAAACGCACTCCCGCATTTTGCCATCGTTTGAATCTATGTATCTTAAGCTTTCATGTTACAAGGAACTGAAATTTAATCGTGTGGCTTCAGAAATTTGTGTTGTCAAATTCTTACAGAATCCGGACTGCTTACTGTTAATTCATTGTCAGTTGATACTTCCACACTTTATGAGCTCAATAGGGCAATCAACCGCTTAGCGAATGGGAAGGTCCCTGGTGACGACGGAATTCCACCTGAGCTCATCATATGCTGTAGAGCAGAATTATTACAGCCTATTTAACATTTGCTTCTTTAGTGCTGGCAGGAGGAGTGTGTCCACAAGAGATACGAACATCCAAGTGATCATTCTATTTAATATAGGGTATAGTAGGCGACTGACAACAATACAGTTAAATCTCACTTTTTGAATGTTGTAAGCAAAGGTTTGCTAAGTTCTTCAGATCCGGCGTACACTTTTATCTGATAGAATTACTTTTACTCCGAATCTAATGTCGCTGCCGCAAGGGAAGATCAACACCTTGACATGATCTTCTCTTTGAGACAACTTTAGAAGAAAAGTGTTGAGAATAGCGTATCCATTATCGCTTTTTTGTTGATTTAGAAGGCATTCGACCACTCCACAGGGAGGGTCTTATTCAAAATACTTGATTTGATAGCTGCCCCTAAGTGCTGCAACTCGTTATTTCGTTCCACTCAGGCTGAAGGGCTCAGTCCATTTTAAAGGTTTCAGTTCAGAAATTCACCGAGGCGTCAACAGAGGTGCATTCTTGCTCCCACGCCTTTCTGCATTTTCTTTGCGCTGCTTCGGAAGCACGCTTTTAGGATGAAAACAGAAGGCATATACCTACGCACGCAAAGTGATTGGCCGCTTTTCAACCTGAACCGTTGACAGCACAAACCAAGGCCCACGCAAATGTGCTAATTCCGTGACTGTTGTTTGCCGACGATGCAGCTTTTTTGCTCACTTCCCAAGACACCTCTAGTCGCTAAATGACTGTTTTACCGTCACCATTTCAATGACTTTGGGCAGTAATCATCATAACAAGACAATTCCCTGGTCAAGGGAACTGTATAAGCCCTCAATCATAACTGTTGGAAACTGTTAGCTTGAATCAGTACATCATTTCCGGATAACCTCTCGCTTTACACGGAGATTGATAAGTGGATTGACAGAGCAGCCGTCATTTTGTACCGTTTAAACTCTCGTGTTTGGGGAAACCGCAAGTTGACTGTAAAGACGAAAATGATGTTATACTACTAAATGCTTTACAGTATGGCAGTGAAATCTGGACCACCAATGCAATCCACGAACGGAAGCTGAATGATTTCCGCCTATGAAGCATCCATCGTTTCTCAAAACTATTGTGCTTAATGCTGAAGTGCATTTCAAAAGATGGTCTACAGAGCATGTTCACCTTATAATACCGCGCTGCCTGCGGCGGCTTGGCCACATCTACAGAATGGAAAATGGTCGTATTCCGAAAGATATACTCTATGGTGATTTGCAATTAGGAAGTCGACCATTGAGCAGACCGCACTTGCAGTACAAAGACGTATGCAAATGGGATATGAAATCTTGCGGCATTGACCCTGTGAGTTGGGAAGAACCTGCTCTTGACTGCTCACATTATTGGCATTGTGTAAAGTGTCGTCTGCAAGCTGGGAGGAGCAGATACAGCTCTTGGCTGCTAAACGCCGATCATGCCACCGGCGTGCAACTGCTGCAATACAACCGATTTCTGCCTATCGTTGCAATCGCTGCGGGAGAGATTGTTCCTCCTGAATCAAACTGTTTAGTCATTCGAAAAGCTATGGAACATGAAATTTCTTGAGGTTGGGATGTACATCCATGGATAACATTGACCGAAGGAGGCCAACATGATTCTTCTACACACTATTGCTAACATACCTTTTGCAAAATTATTCTGATTGTGATGACGCGACTGATAGTATAAATTCCGTCTTTTACTGTTCTTCCTAACAGTGTTTGACTAGCGTTTCTGGAAACGTATTTTTGTGTGGTTGAAATAATTTGATTGCTAAAAATTTGTGTACAAGAATAAAGCCGTCTTATTCTATCTTTGTTAACTTCCATGATGGTGACACATTTAAAGAGATACACTTCTATTCATGATTACAACTCCAGAGTGGAATCCTGAACTTGACAACATACCTTTATCAGAACTAGACAATGATAAGTATCCGTCAATTACCCAATTGTTTGACGCATACATCTAGAATTTATGCAATCTAGAAAGAATCTCTGAACCGTCATTAAGCCGGGGTCTTTGGTCTATCGTGAGAATGTTTGTACCAAATCTTCATGATAACTTGATATTTATTGTAACGATTTATTGCGATCATTCAAATAATACTTTCCCGCATCTTTTAATATGACTCCCAAGCTCAAGGTCATTAAACAGCTGTGGTAAATCGATAAATTTAAAACTATCTGCGTATCCCAATCACAACTTTCGCATCTTCAAGGTTTTGACAATATGGATATTTTGATTCGTATTATGGTCGTACAATTGATATTGTTCTCATTTTTACAAGCCCAAATCCAAGAGAATAACCGCTCAAATGTTATACACCAGTTGCTGAGAACACCAGTGCCGTTAATTTATAATTTGGAAATGAGTCGTCATTTTCAGCGCTTGCCTCGAACATGGGAAATTCCCGCAGGCCAAAGATTGTACAAGTGTTATTCGTGTATTGGATGTCATCCGAATCCAAGAATTAACGAGCTTATCGAAAAGGATTGTATCGAGTGTGCCGTAAGTTTTCATCATGCTTATTGTTTTTCGAGTGCAATACAAGTTTTTAAACAGGATAACACAGCAACTTTAATGGTCGATAGGTGAAAATAACAGAGGGATAAGTGTTACAGAGCAATGGGTTTATTACCTTCTTTGAGTGATCTTTGGAAAACTTCCCAATTTCGTTAATTATACTGGTGATGTGCACAAGTTATTTATTGTATATCATTCATCTTTATTCGCTCTAGGAATTAAAACTCCAGATAAAAATTGACCGTTCATCTCGGTATTATTATCTTCAGGGACAGCACTAAAGTGATTGTGAGTTCTGAGTGCTTAAATGCCATGAAATCATGGCAATAAAATCCTGAAATGTGTGGAAATGTAAGACTTAAAAAAACTACACAACCTATAGAAAAGTAAGCACAAAAATACTGAGATTCGGTGCCTACATCTCGAATGGAACATGCATTCAAACAATTTTCGTGAACGAGTAGAGTGACATTAGCATGGCAGCTTTCACTGTCATGCATGATAACAAGCTTTTCTTGTCACTATACTTGACAACATACAAGGTTAAGCAAACAGTCCAAGAAGATGTTAAGTGCAAGACCGTCATTAATCTGATCGCGGGAACCCCAGCCTGGGAGTCGTGTTTGAAAGGCTACTAATATGGGTTTTACGCTGGGTATGCCATGTGACGGTTTCTCTACCGCGAAATTTATACCCATCAGGATGTGGTGTCGCCAAAACTATTCTTTTCGAAATTCGGCGGTCCGACATCTGTTAAACGTAACCCAACAAGCGGAACCTATGCTTCTCTATGTCAATATTGCTTTCAAAGGACTTATTTCGGAGAGTATCGTTGCGTATACGACGCATTGGGGTTAGTTGATGCAATTCAATGCAATTTTAAATCATCAAATTGCAATTATTTTGACTTTCTGTTCTTGTGAGGCCACTAGAACTCTCCAGTCCGGTGACTATCTCCTGGTTTTTGCAAGAATCTGTAAGAGATCATGATTTCACACACTTGAAGGGATCCTAGCGTGTAATAATTGATTTTTAACCATTATCGATACACGTTCCATAGCTTACTTCGAAACGAAAACTGTTCCATTGAAGTTGAACGTTATATCCGCTGATCCGAAGACGCGTCTCATTATTTTGACCGTTGATACACATCAATTGCTTGCTCTAAACATAAATGATTTGTGATGCAAGTTTTAAACATGGACCCCTAGCTCCTATTTTACCTTCTAAGGTTACTGGAATGTAACTAGTAAATAAAATTCTCAAAAAGAACTATGATGTACAAATACAAAATCACAAAGTACTTCCTGAACAATCGATCGAGGGTTTAATGAATGACAGATATCTTTTTTGTGCACATTTTCCCGTTACTTGCACTCGGTTTCTGGCGGTTTATCTGCATCAGTTGGAGACAATAAGATCAAGATCTGTGAGTATGAAACAGTAGTAAACAATAGTTAAACTTGAATGCCACTGTTACATAGAGTTCGTACAAAGAACCACTATGTTCAAACACAGAATCACAAATTGATTGGATGAAGTATATCTTTGTCTACCACTTATCCACCGTTTCAAGGCTCACTAAAACTAATCTTACTGTCTCCACCTGATGACGGCAAACAGACAGAAACCGGTAGTGGTGTGAGCAAAATATTACTTTGGTCATCCATAAGCGCCATGAATACTTGACCACGAATCACTATGTGATTCTGTTTTGAACATCGTGGTTCGTTGTACGAACCCTATGCAACAATGGCATTCAAGCATAACCTTGTTTACCACGTCTGTTTCAAGGCTCGCTGAAACTAATCTTACTGTCTCCACCTGATGACAGCAAACAGCCAGAAATCGGTAGTGGTATGTAAATGCGGGGGATGTGCGCAACACATTACAATAGTAAACCATGTTTCCTTGAATGTCACTGTTAACTGGGGTTCTTACAACGAACCACTGCTCAAGTCCCACTGAACCAGATCTTAATTTTCCCTTCTGATGATGTCAAACAGTCAGCGCATGCGGATCCTGATCTTACTGTCCCTACCTGATGAGTGTAAACAGCACGAAACCGGTCGTGGGGTGTGAATGACGGAAAAGCATGCAAATGAATATTTTGAGTCAGGAATCGGTTGTCATCACCAAAATACAATTGTTTAAGCTCGCATGATATTGACATGAATTTCGTCCAGATGTATACCATTTACCCTCTAACCCTTGCAGCTGTTTATCAGTCGAACTGGCACAAATCGCTACTTCTGTAATCGCGATGAAATTTCCATGTGTTTACGAAAACAAAACGCTCGGTGCTGTCGTTCCGATCTTTGCAACCAAGGTTCTCGCAACAAGAAATCGCATCTAACATTCGTATTGTATTCCATGGTGATTTTCTGGATTTTTTAAACGTTCTCATCCATGTGAGTATTCAAAGCTTCGGTTAAATTGACGGCGAAAGCGTAAAATGTTTCTGCAAATCAGATATCTGTTGGTGAGATCCTCCATTTGTTCACGGGAATATTAAATGATCTGCTCATTAAGAAACCAACTACACAGGAGTCGAAATAAACTAATTTGACATCAACTAACATAATTTATTAATCATTACCAAAACTTTAACCATTAACAAGAGTGAGTCTGAGATATTTCGAGAACTGGTTTCGCCGAAATCGAACGAGGCTACGGAACCCATCTCAAAAGCGTTTTTTAACCGGAATTGTTTTGTTTTTTTGGTTTTTTCGGATTCAAATGCTTTCCGGATCAGAGAAGAGAAAAATGCAAGCAATGATGACGGCGACCACGGAAACCCATAATGTGGATAGCATCCAACTCTCCACATCCAATGTGACAAGACTGCTGATCACTCCGACGGAAACGCCGAAACATATCACTGTCAAAGAGACAAGTGCGAAGGAAAGATGACTGTTGAATAAGTAACAATTGAAAAATCAATCAATTCAATAAAGTTGGTTTAAAAATCGGTAAAAATCAAAATGAAAAAAATGTAAACAATGCTCAGAGTGTGTGATCAATATTTCGAGGAATGATTTTTGAATGATTTTTAAAGATTTGGTTTCAGTTTTTGTTATTGATTGTGATCATGTTTTGAGAAACTTTGCGGAGAAATTTTCCAAAAATTTTAAAACGCCTTGGTTCACAACAGTGCACACACGAAGTTTTACTTGTATGCCACTGTCACGTAGCATTCATACAACGAACAACGATGTTCAAACACGGAATCACAAAGTAATGTGTTGCTCACATCCCCATCCCTTACACACCACTACCGGTTTCTGGCATCGGGTGGAGACAGTAAGATTAGTTTCAGTGGGCATTGAAACAGTGGATAAATGGTAAACAAGGTAATACTTGAATACCACTGTTGCATAGGGTTCGGACAACGAACCACTATGTTCAAACACAGGCTCAATGAACCTGATCTTACTGTCTCCACCTGATGACGACAAACAGTGCACATACGTATTTAAATTACGTTTCCGTTGTCTAAGGCGAAGAAATTTATAATTCTCTTGTTGAAGCAGCAAATTCATTCAAATCTTTATAAAACAAATTAAATTTTTGAATGTTTAATATGTAACTTATATCACTGAACTACATTTATAACGCGAAAAAACCACGCTTAAATAATACAATATTTTATCGGTGTTACTCATGAGTAGTCTATGCTTAAAAATGATTTTCAGTCGACAATCAATCACTTTGAAAAACAGAATATACGCCTAAACATATCAGCTAATTTCAGTAGCTAATATTTATAAGATCGGGATCGTAGTCCACAAATATATCAGCTCGATATCATCTGCTTGTGTGTAATTTTACCGCAATATTATTTTATAGCATGGTAATTTAGTCGTCAATATTTTCCAATAATCTCCCTTTAATCGGACGTGAGAATTTTCGTTAGTTGGCAGGCTGAGTTAATCAAATGTTCGAAATTTGTATTGAAGGGTCTATCAAATCAAAGCAACTAGTAGTACTATGGAATGCATGATAATTATTTGACGGTAGCTCATTCACCATCCCGAGTAATCAGATTCAGGTTGGATAATCGGAGACGTTATTTCCATCATTAAATATTGACAGGACTCCTCTATTCTTGAATTGCGCTCATGTATCTCTGGCATTTCTGTCGCACGATAATTCTATAACTATTTTAAATATCTATTTCTGACGATTATATTCAATGCCGTACTCTGAGCTTACTTTTACGTACAATCGAGGAAAAACCAACAATCGATTGGAATATGTTTGGCACCGATCGTGTATTCATAATGCAAAGAAATTTGTGTGCAATCGGTTAAAGTAGTTTTTGGGAAACGTTTCACTTCTGACACAGAAACTTCGTCAGACCAAGGGTGATAGTCAGGACAGGGAACATGATTAAGTAATAGTCAACCCACCACCACTTATTTGACCTTGCCGCTAAACAGCCTATAGTACACCTACAGTGTGTCACGTCTCGTGGGAATGACCAGGATCAGTGGTCGATTTTCCTACTAGTCTATCCACATCAATCCTAACGCGGTCAAGGTCAGTTGACACAGCGGCCCACATGCGTAAATGTACATCACTAACGAGGCTAACGTTAACCTATTTTTGAAGAAAAACAATAATCTAATTAACTATTAGGTATAAGGTGAATAAAAACTATTTACTTTCGCATCAGTGCCGAGCGCCAGATTGTGGAGATTTGTGCCCCATCCACCTTATTGACCGCCAATCGACCTGCCTTGGCAATTTCGACCGCCTCCGCATGTAGGCGTTCACTATGCGGTTTAATACCGCGTCTCAATATTGCCACATTTTCTAGATCGACGCTGTGGCCCGTAGCTAAAACGTGCTACGCCAAGGCGGAATCACGAATAAGGGTCATTCCCACGAGACGTGACACCGCGTAGGCGTACCATAGGCTGTTTAGCGGTAAGGTCAAATAAGTGGTGGTGGGTTGATCACTACTTAATCATGTTCTCTGTACTGACTATCACCCTTGTTCTGACGAAGCTTCTGTGTCAGAAGTGAAACGTTACCCAAAAACTACTCTAACCGATTGCACTCAAATTTCTTTGCATCGAGGAAAAACGTTTTAGAGTGCTACCGTGGGTCACCGGTGGAATTTTACAATCACATTTTGGATTTACTCGGAAATTAAGTAAACATTTAGATATGTGAGGAAACATCTTATTCAAGGATAAACATTTCAAGTTCGTTAATAATGAACTTGAGCTTGTCCAGTGTGGTTACTCTGAGTGTTTAAGCGAACTGCTACGGTGAAAACAAGATTATTAACACGCAAGCGAGAATCAATTTATCACGTTTAAAATCATTTTCATCGTGAGGAGATATGTGTTAATGAATATTTGATGTTTAAAGTTGATCGACCAATGTATTGTGGTACTCACATTCCTATTCCTTACACACCACTACCGGTTTCTGGCTGTTTGCCGTCTTTGTAAGAACCCTATATAACACTTTAACATTGTTTACCGCTTTGCCAGTTTCAAGGCTCACTGAACCTGATCTTACTGTCTCCACTTGATGACGGCAAACAGCCAGACATCGTTAGTGGCGTGTAAGGGATGGGGATGTGAGCACCACAATACTTTGGTCTTTTATATGCGCCTCGAGCGCTTGGCCAGGAATCACTTTGTGATTCTGTATTTGAACATCGTGGTTCTTTGTAAGAACCCTATATAACAGTGGCATACAAGTTTAACTTTGTTTACCGCTTTTCCACTGTTTCAAGGCTCACTGAACTTAATCTCACTGTCTCCACCTGATGACAACAAACAGCCAGAAACCGGTAGTGGTGTGTAAGGGATGGGGATGTGAGCACCACAATAAAGTTGATCTAATTCTATACAATGTGTCGTGGTTCACACAGCCGTAAAAACTCAGAAAATGTTTTTTTCATGATAAATAAGCGCTCAAATTTTAAACGCTCCACGGGTACAGTTACCGTAAAAACTGTTTCAATCTAGATAGTTGGGGAAAATCTGCAAAATGGGAATCACCTCGTTGATTGGTTGAAATCACGCAATAGCTAGAAATGATTACACAGCGGCAAAAATGTTTGATTGAATTTATGATCACAAAGTAACATGAATCAAAATATGTTATATCTGTGATGCACTACTGCTGGCTCCGCCGTAGGGTCGAGAGAACACCACCGTAACTGAACTGGTATATTGGCCGAATGAATAAATGAATAAATAACACAAAGTCAGTACAGTGAATGTTATTCACCTCATACACTTACGATCGATAGTTTATTCACTGTCTTTAATACGGAATAGCGAAACATCTATAGGAACGTAAGTGAAGCGAAATGTTAGAATTCTCGCAAGCTTTACGCATGGATGTCTCGTGTCATTGTTGAAGGTCAACGGATACCGAGGTCAAAGTGAATAGATTTGATTCTTCTACTCTCTCGCTCTCTTTACAATGCTTTCATTTATTACGTATAATCAAAATCAAATATTTGAAAGAAACAGTTCATCTCGTTCGAGAGACTCACTTCCTGCTCCGGTGCACATGATTATGCTAAGCATGAACGGTTTGTAACGATTGCCACAGGCCAACAGAAGAAGTATCATCAGTATTAGAGACACAAGAAGGAACACGAGGCCGATCACATTGAAGGACAGATAGGCCTTTTGTCGGTCGTTTTGTAAATCTAAACGAGAAACGTGTGAACGTAAAATTTAACTTCCAATAAACTACTTATTAGTAGTAAAGAGATTGAATATGTTTGACATGTATCATCATAATTCTCATTAACAGGAAGTTTATCAGGTTACATGTACGAATGCTGAACGGACATACAAATATTAGGATTTTCGTTTAAATAAGTTGTATCAACTGCTTTTCATTATATAATGACGCTAATCATTCGAATGAGGTGTATGACCCATTTTGTCGATTTGTTTGAATCAATGATTTTGTTATTCTATGTATTATGACCTTGAAATTAATCGTTCTGCATAGGGGTTAAATTTTTCGCGTATGAATATTTTGCATTTGAAACGCCTTCAATCTTCGATGCAGACTATGTGAAAATTCGGTAGTCGAAACGCTGTGTTTTGGTCTAAATAGCAACGATTGTGCGATTCGTATATGAACTAATTGCTGAGAAAAAGCATGCTTCCACAATAGTAATGGTAGTTGATATTACGATGAGGTGCTTTTGTAATATCACGATGTTTAATGACGCTTCTGGTATACGCGACTATTTGAATTGCTTTTCTATTCTTCGGTGTTGCCATCAAGACCGAAGAAGAAGTCTTGGTAATTCAAAGTAATTCAATGTTTTAATGGTCCAAAAAGCAAATACTTTACACTAACCACAGATTAAAAATATAGAGAATGCATAAAAACAACACAAATCTTTTATCTATACGGAAAGTCAGCACGTGTATTCAGGTGCGAGGATGGATTGGATAAACATATACTTGTCAAGTTCAGCTGTGAACAAGTTCAGGCTTGATGCGCAAATGATATGTGGGGGCAGAGAGTTCCATATAAAACAAACTCGGACAGCAAAGAAAAACCTTCGACAATTTGATCTGGAATGTGGAATAATTAACTTGTAGCCCTGCGATCTGTTACCACGTGCTTCTTGCCGATGAAACAGGTGTTCAGGTGGGTGATCCACTGTATGCAGAATGTTGGACAGCGGGATCAAGTCACCCCTGAGACGACGGTACGAAAAGTCAAAGAGGTTTAGAGTTGCAATCATCTCCTCGTATGGCCTGTTATATAGCCTGGTCACCAGTTTTGTTGCGCGGTGGCATATGCGTTGCAGCAAGGTCATGTCCTTTTGTAACCATTGTGACCATGCTTGAACAGCGTACTCCATTGTTGGTCTGATATAGGTGTTAATTATCCGCGGGAGTATCTGCTTTGTGAAACTGCCGAAGATCCTTCTGAGCAATTTTGAGCTTTGGCAGGACATTTTGTATACAACAGAAGTTGCTGAGATCCCAGAGAGTATGTGAATCAACCCTCAAGTAGGCTGCAGTGAGGATGGTGGTCGTCTGAGCGTTGACGCGTTCGATTGAAAAAAAAAAACGTTTCTGCCGTGGTGTGGGTGGCATGTGTAGGTCACATGTGTTTGTATCTTGTTTACTATTGATTGTATAGCACACTGAATAACACTGATCCACGTTTCTTGCTACTTATGATACATGATTACTAAATTTGGTGGTGCTGATGAAAAGGCTTGAGATCGTTAAAGCAACTCAATGTTTGTGTTTAAAAATTTGCAGGTAACCTAGAAACCCGGATCTATTTCTCAGACATTCGTATTTGCAACAGACATGTTGGTTTAGCCCTCTGATAGGTTGCATGTCTAACTCATAGTCAACAGCATTACCATGTGACAGAACTTGTGCAACATCAACTGGACCGACAAGGTTTTGAATGTTGGTCTACGGAATAATAATTAGTTACAGTCCAATCGAAAAAAGACATTTAGAAAATCGGTCAATAATACGTTTGCCCGAAAAAATAGTCAACAACTTTGTTATCTATCATGGGATTTAATCGAAAAGCTTCCACAAAAGTAAAAGGGCTCAGATCGACTTGGAAAAATTTCGTTCATGATGATGGGGATGATATTGTTGTTGATGATGATAATGATGAGAGTATGGATGATGATGATGATGATGATGATGATGATGATGATGATGATGATGATGATGATGATGATGATGACGAGGATGAGGATGGTGAGGATGATGAGGATGATGATGATGATGATGATTGTGATGATGATAGTGGGGATCATGATGAGATGATGATTATGATGATGATGATGAAGATGAAGATGAAGAAAATGATGATGATCGTGATGACATTGATGGTTAGAATGATGAGCCGATGATTAAGATAAACATAATGATGATGACGATGCTGCTTACGATTGTTATTATTATGATGATTGAAATGATATTGATGGTGACGATGTTGATGCCTTTAATGTGGATAATTCCTATTTTTATGATAACGGTTATGCTATATTATGTATATTACCCATGTTTTCTATTTCTAGTACCTGCTAATAGTTGCAGCATGAATGTTTACTTGTGATGAAGATGTTAGGAATCCCAATTAAGAGTTGTGCCTAATTGTCAGTGAGGTTTTTTGAAAATATCGTATTCGTTGATAACAATTTCCTCAAACACACCACTCAAGTTGCTGATGGGCAAAATTTAGAAAAATGTTACATTATAAACAATCTACTTGTCATGATCTTGTGTAGCCAAATTGATCAAATTAAGTTAACTATATATTAGTAATAGAACGAGTAAAAAACCTTTGAATCACTTCAACTTTGACTAGGTACACCCAACGATACATACGAAAAGCATATTCACAAAGAGCTTGCGTTTTTCCTTTGGCTCGATAGACTTTCCATGGTATATTGTACTTTTTCAGCAACATGCACATGCAAATATTTCGTGACGGTGTAATGATATTGTACGGTTTGATCTCTAATGTAAAAACTAAGTAGCATAAACAAAAATTCCGCTTGTACGCGACAGTTGGATAAGGTTGATACGACCAACCTGTTTAATCGCATGTGAACATACATATATAGTTTAACCCCACTAAACATGTGTTTGGACACATGTGATTTAACAGGTTGGTCGTACCAGCCTTATCCAACAGTGGCATACTTGTGGCTACTTGCTTACCATTCCTCTACTGTTTCAAGAGCATGCGGATCCTAATCTTACTTTTCTATATCTTATTAGTGCAAACAGCACAGCATACTTTCAATTTCATTGGCCGCAGAAATAAACCGGTTTATTGATCATGATAAAAAGTGAGTGACCTTGCGTACACAAGCGCTGTTTTCAAAACTTGTCGATCGAATAAAAGTGAACATCAATGAAGTTTTTTTGCGCTCAACAGTTGACGCTTCTAATCTTATACTGTGTGTGTTGACGTGTTCATCTTTATCTTATCGATTGAATTGAGTTCATTGCAATAGAGCACGTGATTTGCAAAAAACGTGCCTTGGCGAAAACATACAAATCAATAAACGGCGTTATTGCGTCTTTTTTTAATAAGGTACAATTGTGCTGTGCTGCATATGGCTCAAGCTCAAACATCTTTCTATTCAGGACTGCATGTTTCAGTGTGAGTTGGTTCCAAACATTGGTTCCACGTGTAATGAGTATTGCATTTCAAAGATAGGCAGTCACGTTTTTCAAGCAAACGAAATCATCATACGAACCACCTGAGCTGATGTTTTGATAGTTTTGAAAAGCGACAGCAACCCAGTAGAATGTGCTTTCAATGTGTCTAAAGATAATTTCACATTCACGTTATTTTTCATATCGATTTTTCGTGGTGGGTTGATATTTAATCACACATCACGTGGTTTTATGGGGAGCTGCTTTGTACTGACGCGTTTTTTTGTTATAATCGCGATTAAATAAGTTCGCACGTTCCCGAATGATCTACTCAGCTAATCATACACTTACTGTAAAAATTGATTCAGTATAGAAAGACATGCATATGCGTAGTGACGAGAAAAGCTTGTTATGATGCATGGCAGTGAAAGCCGCAAGGAAGCTGGCATGCTGATGTGGCTCTACTCGTTCACGAAACTTGTTTGAATGCATGTTCCATTCGAGGTGTAGGCACCTCTACCCAGTTTGTTTGTGCTTACTCTTCTATAGAATCAGTAGTTATTTAAGTCCCACCCTTAAGCCCGTCTTTTAGTATTTTACTTTTTCATGGTTGTGTGGCAGTTAAGCCTTTGTTACGTACTACCGGTGTAATGCTGTCTGTGATGATGATGATGATGATAGTAAGAGTTCTTTATTTGATTCGCTATTATGTATCAAATCTACGTGTACAATGAAAGCTGGTGCTTGTGTGGTGCACTGATTATTAGGTTATAACATTCATGATCATCTCCGGAAAACCAGAGCTAGATTATGAATGTGAAGCATTGGCTAGAAAATAGCAAGCGAATGTTAATGAGGTGTTTTCCATCATTGAAAGCGCAGACAGATACCTGCTCTTGTAATCTTTGTATCCGACATATCGGAGCAAAAATACTATGATTGAGAAAACGTTAAAATATTATTTGAGTGTGAATCTACCAACAAAAAGCACTTCTGGCTCTGGTGGCGTAAAAGTGTGGTTCGCCTATCTACCACTATCATTTCAAGCCTCGTGGGAAACTAGATCCTAGCATGCCTCCGCAATTAAACGTAAAAGGTTTGGGCATTTTTCGGCTTTCCTTGCGTAATCATTTTGAAACGGCTATCCCGATAATCCCAAGATGTAGTAGACGATATCGGAGGCAATTTGATATTGCGTTTATTCACATCAATAGGCGCAGACTACGTTAATGTTGCCACGTCCCCCGACAGACGGGCATACAGCGCCAACATTTTGCATCGGCGACATTATACGCTGCATTCATGACCTCGCAGCAAACAATGAATGAAGATGTAGATATCATGGGACTGCATAGCTTCTGTGGCGTTTGAAGATGGAAGCCGAAATAGATAAAAAAACCCGTGACGACATCTCCTCCGATCTACGCGAAAAGGACTAATGCGATTTGATACATCATCAAAGCCGGCTAATCTACCCATGAAGCCGGCCGCTCAAAAGTAAATTAAAGTAAAATAAGAATAAACAAACTATGACGCAGCGTATTCGCATGCCGCATATCACCTCTGTCAATTGATTTGAGGTCAACCTAGCAGTCCTAAAATTCAATCACAGCCTAGTGTTATTTCTGAAGTCATTCATCTTTTTCCTGTAAACCAACCACACAAACTCACTCTGGAAATTACGTCGCCAGAAAAATATTCTCACACGTTTTGATGAGTGCCTGGTGCCAAATTCTTTTTACCATTTTCCAGCATATTACTTTGCACACCGCCGTTAGACCGTATCACAAACTATTCGTCATATCACACCACATCTCAAAATCCCCTCTTTTGATCAAATTTGCGGAAGTCATGGTGTGTGGAATGCATTGTACTCATTCTCTGTTAATTGAATTGTTGATTTGGAAATCGATAAACGCATTTTGGTTACAATGATAATGGTGGGTATCATTTTATAGGGCAAGAGGCAACGAGTGTTTTGAACTGTAATCTAGAGTGACATGTCTGGAGAAAAAGAAGAAGTCATTCATCATATATTTTAAATCCTTATTCTTATTCCAACGGCTAACACAAAGTCGTCATTTATTGAAGTGACGGTGTGAGGTGAGATAATTTGACTAAATCAATCAGATAGTCGACCCAAACATCTAGGAAATTCGTCTTCACGTAAATGTCATCACTCATGATTGACTTCTGGGGGGAGCAGTTCCAACAAGAAGCATCTTTACACCAGCATCCCCCGCAGTTGAACAGAATGCTATTATGTCGAAAACAAGACAAGCGCTGGTCTTTGATGAGCAAATCATGCAAACACAACAAAGACCGGATGCTATCTGTGCCTGCTGTCACTGTGATATGATTTGTTAGTTAATTTCTTATCAACTGGTTCCCTCAAGCCCTCAAGAAGTTGGACTTGTCTAATCGACCTCGACGAAACCTATATCGATCAGTGGTTGCTTCTGTTCGCGAACAGGATATCACTCAAACAGTTCTCAAGCAATTCATGCAGTTAACCTATTGATAAATGGTTTTAAATACTGTCGTTGGACCTCCAGCGCTCCTCAGCAGCAGCAGAACTCAGTAAGTTTTATGGTAGACAATGCAATAAGCTTAACAATAATCCTAAGATGATGATTTATGTGGAGTAAAATTATAAAATCTCTCAAAAATCAATAGGGACAGTCACATTCCGCATAGTTCGTCATATATGCTCATCGAGTGTAGAAGCGAAAACCGCAACAGATTTCGAGCGTGTGATTTCTTCTGGCAAATTGTTTCAAGTGAAACAAATTCTTACCGAGACAAAATTTCGACAAATATCCAATCGAGAATGTGGAATGCTCAAAACCTTTGGATGTTCTCGTGTTATAGTAAGGCCATTGGGATTTAGCAAGTGTTAAAGGGGATGGTTTTCAGTATGCAGGATTTTGAATGTCAACAGGAGGTCACTACGTATCCGTCGTTGGGTAAAATCGTGTAGATTTAGTTTTAACATTCGCTGTTTGAAAGGCAAATTTCTGTAACTGGAGACCGACTTTGTAGCACGATGATAAATCCTGTCGAGTAGTTTGATATCCTTCCTCAGCCATGGTGCCCAGGCTTGGAAGGACTATTCCATAACAGGATGTATATACGTATTAATTACCCGGGGTAGGGTTTCGGGCGTAAAAACCATGAATATTCTTTTTAGAAGACTCAAGATACGGCAAGCTTTATTGTACAGTGTCCGGCAATAATGTCCAGCAGGCTGAAGGTTAAATGACCCTCAGATACCGAAATCTTTTTCTGCGGTGGTCCAGGCGAGATCTCGCGTGCCAAGCTGATACGTATGTGCAGAGATTTTACAAGCAGCAGTATTTTAACTTTCGCAGGGTTAAATGGTAACTCATTTGACTGGGATCAACGGAATAAGGTGCACAGATCCTGTAGTAATGCCATACAGTCATTAACAGACCTGACACGTTTCGATATTTAATATAATCATCAAACATTATCAAGATACATCCAATATACTCTACTACATCATTCATATACACCAAGAACAGAAAAGATCCAAGCACCGAGCCTTGCAGAACTCCACTTGTGAGGTCTATTCTCTTTTAGGCTGAGTTGACAACGCGAACTTAGACGTGTTTATCAGTAAGATAGTCCCTCATCCAATTCAGCAACATTCATGTTATTCCGAAAGTTCCAAGCTTTTTTATTATAATGTCATGGAGGCATGTACAGCCTCACCTTCCTCTAGTGCCTTGGTCCAATCCTCGTACGTTGTAAGAAGGTTAGATAAACAGCAACGATTTCTGCGAAAACCGTGTTCTGCTGCAGTCAAATTATTTTGGTTTTCAAATTTTTTTCTTATGCACGCAGTCACAATGCGTTCCATTAATTTAGAGATCAACGGAGTTATTGTTACCGGTTTATAGTTTGCTGTGTCCTGAAGCTACCACCTTTATACCTTTATAAATCCCAGGCTTTACATTGCGGTTGGTATTTTGGTATTTTTCATCAGCTAAGCTGAGATTAGATAAGCGCCTGAGAGAAACAGTCAAAGCATTTCGACACCTGTGAAAGATGGCGGGGGTAATTTTATTTTCGCTTGGGGACTTCTTTTCGTTTAGTTGACATAGTTCCCGCCCAGCCATGTATTCATTGAGCGTCATTCTACTTATTAAATCCAAACGTGGCGAATTTGGTAAAACTTGATATGAAATACAGTGCTTATGATTAAAGACAAGTGAGTAAGATGTTGCTAAAGCAACGGCGGTATCTTGGGAAAAGTAAGTCAATCCATTAGGGGTTTGTACAGAAAATACGCCTGGTTTGATTCTTGATCGATCATCTACTATCTCGTAAAAAAGCTTAGGTTTCTCTTCCATTCTCTTAAGCAAGTTCCATTGGAATTGCATGCGATCTTCTCTTACAAGGGTCGTGACGTGATTCCGTATTTTACTACGTGAAGTAGACTGGTCTCAACAAGTGAATCGACCATTTTCTTCCCCCTTTTCATGATCAAAACCTTTAGACGCCCACACAACATAGTAGTATTCACATACATGCTACAACTCGGATATATATATATATATATATGTGTGTTTGACATTCCATCGCATCGAGAAATCCCTATGCGTTCTGAGACTTCAAAATGTAATCATCAGTGGAAATCTGCTTGCTTAGTTCACTGGTTAATCCTCTGAACGCAAGGCGGTTGTCATAATAGACGGTCAAAATTATCAAGGTGTCTAACTCTCGAGGACTTGGCCATGTCTACAGAATTAAAAATGGTCGTGTTCCGAAAGATCTACTCTATGGTGAGTTGCAATTAGGAAGTCGACGATTGGGCAGACCGCACTTGTGGTACAAAGACGTTTGCAAAAGAGATATGAAAGCTCTTGGCCTTGAGCCTGCGAGTTGGAAAGAACTTGCTCTTGACCGCTCACATTGGAGGCATTGTGTAAAACGTCGTCTACAATCTGGAGAGAGAAGATACAGCTTTTGGCTGCTGAACGCAGATCACGCCGCCAGCGTGCAAATGATGCAATACAACCGAGTTCTGACTATCGTTGCCAGCGCTGCGGGAGAGATTGTTCCTCCCGAATCGGACTGTTTAGTCATTCCAAAAGATGTGAAACATGAACATTCATGCGATTGTGATGTATATTCATGGTCGACATCGACCGAAAGAGGCCAACAACAACGATATACATATATAGGGCATTAGCAATGAGTGCTAAACACGTAGATGATATGCAGAACATCAACCCCCAGCAAAACACAAGTGCCGGAAACTCCGAAAAGACCGTCGTCAACAATAGCGAACCCGTAATAATTCGAATTTTTGAAGAAATTCATTAAAACTATTCTACGGACAGCATCTTCGATTAACTCAGTCTTAACGGAAGGATATGCCATTTGCCAAGGTTGGTTAAGCAGGTCTCGCGTGGTGATTTGACTTGAGGGTACTGGTTGGTACGAAATCGACTGTCAAATCAGATCGAAGCGACAACCGGGACAGACATGTCTCAAGACAGTGTTGTGTGTACTTGATTTACCAGTCTAAGAGAAGAGTGTGTTTTGCACTTTGTTTTGTGCGTAATAAACGTGGCGTTTCACCAATTGGGGTTCTCTTGTATTGTGGGATTCGTGTGTGAACATGATTAGTTTTGGACAGGTTGACCTCAATAACGAATAGGCACACAATCCTTAGATGGCTTGAAAACGCGGAAGCTGAGGTGATTTATGTTGCAACGATTGTCCTGTCAAAAACGTACAAACAAGAAACGAGATTTGGCCCCCCGGCATCCTCCCGCTGCATGAAGACTAACTTAATTATTATGTTAAATCTCGCTGAATACCATGTTGCGGTGTGCATGAATGTGGTTATCTCTTCCAGATCTCTTCTCGTCAACCGAAAAACCACCTGGTTTGGATAATTCAAATACTTTGACATGCAGGCCTCCTCAACGAACATATCGTATCACATCTACTTTGTTTCTATCTGTGATGCAAATCGTATAGCTCGGATCAATATTCCCTGTTGATTTAATGTGAGTTCTGCGTATTAAAGTATATTTCAACTGTGTTATCTGAATTCATTGAAAAACGTTTATTCAACTGCGAAAAACACAAGATATCACCCATAACTTACTCAATAGGTTGGAATCCAGCGCGATAGAAACGATACCCAAAATCACGGCGATCACCAGCGTGATCAGGAACATCATCCGCATAGGACTGATTGCGATCATGGTGGAAAATCCGGCAAATTGTCCTCCTGTCTTGCACGCAGGAGGCGCTTTCTGTGGAATGTAGCAGACGGTGTGAAACTTGTTGTGCTTTTATCACACGCACACACACATCGGAGGAGGTGTAGCGCACACAATTGAGCACACGAGCGCGCACGCTGGCAAACGCATTTCACCATTCGTGTGAAAGGTTTCACAGTTTTGTGGTAAGTAGCGCGTGACCCAATCACGTGGGGTGTTTGAACGGAAACACGAAGAAATTGCTGATAAATTGAACAGAATAACAAAGTTTATATTGCAGTGAATGGTGGCGTTTACTTTACTTTACTTTACTTTAATTTTGTGCGGCTGACTCCATGGGTGAATTAGCCGGCTTCATTGATGTCTCAGATCGCACCAGCCCACGCACGTCGATCGGAGGCGAGATCGTTGCAGATCGTGATCCAGTCTCGTTCCCACCTGCGAACTCCGTAGACGGTACGCAGACCCATTGAGACATCATCATGAAGTTTCTTGGGGGTAGTGTACAAGTGATGTCCCCAGCACCACTCGGTGTTTGTTCGAGTACACCTCTCTAGCCTTTGCACAGCCAAGTGCAACCTACAAGGCAGCAGGGAGTTGGCAGATAAACGCGCTATGCGCCAGTTATCTACCTACGGGACTTCTCTCCGGATTTTTCCTCGGGGTTTTCTCCCGAAGCCTTCCCCGCAATCGGGTGACTCACAAGGCAGTGGGGGTTTGGGGTCAGGGTTTTCCTTCCCCTAATGGTGGCGTTTACATCCCACACACCTACAGTTCTCACACCACAATACATTTTGTCTTTTCATGCGTACTGTACGCTTGACTATAAATCACTTTGTGATTGTATGTGAACATACAATATTGTTGTAACGGTGTTTTCCAAGTATAGAAAAATTTAAAGATAGTGTGGAAGTGCACATTGCGTCAACGATGAGCGCTTATCGCGATGTTTCGAATGATATACACAAAAAAGAGCAGAAACCACCGAAAATACCAACGACGACAGTTGCGGGCTTCGAGGTGATAGCGCGCGAACGGTTCGAGCGACAACAACTTCGGAATTATGACAAGATGGACAACGTCAGGCGCAATCGAACGATATGCAATTCCTGACGAGCTCATGAATTGGCATGAAAACAACTGACAAATCAGATCGGAGGGACAACCGGGACAGACCTATTTGAGGATGAGTGTTGTGATTGTTTGTTTTGCCTATATAAGATCGGTGTGTGTGTTTTGTTGTTTGTCTTGTGTGTAATAAACGCCTTTGACCAATCGGCTTCTCTTGCGTTTCGGGATTCATGGCTGAACGCTATTCGCGTTGGACAGGTTGACCTCAGGGATGAATCGAGACACAATCGATGTGCAGCGTGCAACTCAGGTGGGGGACGGGGTTATCGTTGAACCGAAATTGGCCAGCTGTGCGCCACATATTGATCTGGCATGACCTGACGCTATGACCCCCCGGACTGTCCCTCTCTCTATCCAAGTCGCTGCAATAGTAAAGGTTGATAACAAACATCCCTCATTTGAGCTACATTCAAATTTTTTGACTCTCACGCGATAACAAACTCCCGTTGGTCTCGCTAAGCACTTACCGTCGCGTCAGTAGTTTTTGTGCGATTTATCTTACCCATCAACCCACTTGTCCCCAAGGCCATTCCGTAACATGACACTTTGACATTATAGTTGCTATGCCAATACACCACAGGTCAACGATCAAAACACACTAGACATTGAAACAAAATATTCATTTGCATGCTTTTCGTGACGGATTTAACCCCGTTAAACATGTGTTTGGACACATGTGATTGAACAGGTTGGTCGTACCAGCCTTATCCAACAGTGGCATACAAGCACTGCTTGTTCACTAGACATTGCATTTCGGATTTATGCATTCTGGCTTTGTACTGTTTTCCTCGCCGTTCGGCTAATAACAACGCATCGATTGATAGTTGCACGGATGTGTAATCCTGCAGTACTTCTGTGCAGTGTGGCTAACACCGTGCTAAATTGATTGGCCGCCGGTAGTAAGCTGCATGCGAATACACGCTGGAGTCTCGCTACCATTTCTATTTCTTTTGTCATATCTGTCTAGGCCTGGGCAACCTGACAGTATCTCAGCCCACGTGCAGTCTCTGACTGTACGGCACTTTGCCTGGATCAGGCTTGTGCTTTGATACAGATGATACATCGATTGATAGTTCACAACGACTGTCCATACTGCATCATCCCTCGTACAAGGGAGCATATTTTTCACTACAGTATCAGTGAGTGATATGGGTCAAATGTAAAAATGGAATACGTACTGTGTCTAAGATTAATTTTGTCGATAGCACTGGAGTTGACATCAATTTGGATACTTATTTGTTGCATAACGATTTGACGACACCTGCGTATTCACTCATGGTAACTATACAACTTGACTATACTTGACATTACATGTTTATTTTATACCTATTTCCTGAACGAATATTTACTATGATATGGTAATTGTGAAGCTATGTGATTTTTGTGACCATAAATTCTTGAATCTTGAATTTGTTTGTTGCGTCTATGCAAGAACCAGAGACAATCAACACACAGCATCACCCGTCCCCTTTGAAAAAAACACATGGTACTTGGGCTATTGGTTAAGTTGGATTGAGTGGTGATCATTCTGTTGTTTTTGACCCCGTTGTTTCGGCCTCCTTCGGTTAAAGACAACAGTGGATCTACATCGCAAATGCATTCTGTTTTCATACTCCACAGCGTTTTGAATAACTAAACAGCTCGATTCGGGGTTAAAAATCAATATCGCAGTGCTCACAGCGATAGGCAGAACTCGGTCGATCAGTGTCAGTTGTTGTTGTTGTTGGCCGGAAGCACTATCTGCTCTTTTACACCTTCGAGAGGACGATTTACACAGTGCTTCCAAAATAGGTTGTCACGAGAAAGTTCTCCTCAACTCGTAGGGTCTTTGGAATTCCCTACCCCAACATGTGGTGGAGTCTCCTTAAAGAGAAATTGGATTCGCACTTGCAATCGAACATCATTCGTGAGCCTCACATTTGATATTCTCTATTGCTTTTATATTATTGTATTTTTTATGTTTTTATTCATACCGTAATCCTGTGGTGTTGTAAAGTATTAACTTTTTAACCATAAATCCTTGAATCCTTGAACATCAAGATTTTTCTCATCTTTATTGCGAACGTATTTGTCCAATGGTCGACTAACTGATTGCAACTCATCATTGAGTAAATCTTTCGGTTTATATCTGGCCCAGCCAGTTTAGACACTTATACGTACGTGGATATATTATACCTCGTTGGACTCCGTTCGAAGTCAGCTTTCTGGATATACCACTCTCGTAGCGGTATTCGATAATACGAGCAAATTTGGATTTCTCGTGATTTTCCCATGTTGGACCTACGCGTGCAACCCTGTTAACACTCTTCAAGTCCTCAAAGGAATTAACGTCATTGGAAAGATCTTATTCTTCGCCATCGACTGGTTATATGTTCAAGATCGTGCTATCAACTGCCGAAGCGTACCGTCGGAATCAATTCTGATTTTGCTCTTATTAGTGAACAACGCTTTTTGTCGCGCTCACGATATTCATCATCGATCGCTCGACAGAACCACTGCCTGTACACACACCACTGAAGAGTGCTGCTCACAACCCTGACCGGGTGACCCCGAAACGAAAACAAAGTGCATCGGGCTGCATGTGTACGGTTTGCCAAAAGTCGGTAAGTCCTAAGGCGAGGTCTGTCACGTGTTACGATTGTTTGTCGAAAGTTCATGCTAAATGCGACAAATCGCTAACCTCGGATTTGGTATCGATTATTAATGGAGATAATTGTCCTGGTGTCTAAAGTAATGTGTTGCTCACATCCCCATCCATTACACACCACTACCGGTTTCTGGCTGTTTGCCGTCGTCAGGTGGAGACAGTAAGATCATGTTCAGTGAGCCTTGAAACAGTGGATTAAAGGTAAACAAGGTTATACTTGTATGCCAACTGTTATATAGGGTTCGTACAACGAACCACGATGTTCAGACACAGAATAACAAAGTGATTCTTGGTCAAAGCACTCAAGGCGCTTATGGATGACCAAAGTAATGTGTTGCAACACCGTCAGCCTCGGCGGCGAAAACCCCTGAATATGATATTGAGACGCTTCTAAATGGAATGGAATCCAGTATACAAAAACTAAATGAACTGAGGGTTCTACTTCTTGGCAACATTTCCGTATGTTACGCAACAAATTGACTGCACGTATTCGAGAGGATAAGGAAGCGCACAAATTGATACTCCTGTCAAAAATGGAACGCAACCCTAAGTTACTATACAAAATCATAAACGCGAAGACAAACGTCAAAACAGGTATTTTTCCATGGTGAAAAACTCACTGAAACAGCGTTGGAAACCGCAAATGCTCTGGCAATGTACTACTCTAAAGTGTTCGTGCCAAAGGTTTTTGTGGAACGATCTGAGTATTCAATCGAAACAGGAATCGAAACATTGTGCGATATTTCGATAAATCCAGTGATTGCAGCAAGTCATTTGCTCAAATTAAATGTAACAAAATCCTCAGGAGCGGATGGCTTCACACCGGATGTGCTCAGGTTCTGTCACCGTCAGCTTTGGGAACCGCTCTCCAGCCTGTTTAACTATTCGTTGCTTAAGGGAGTGGTACTAAAAGATTGGAAGTCCGGCGTGATAACACCATTATTCAAAGGCGGCTGGTGATCTGACACTGCAAATTATCGTCCCGTCACACTTTTACCTGTTATTGCTAAGGTCATGGAACGTATAGTCTCGAAAAGAATGGTTGTACACTTTAAATCGCATAATTTGTTTTCGCCAGCGCAACATGGATTTCGATCTCACCGATCTTGTCTCACAAATCTTCTCGTAGCGTTAGACGACTGGACGAAGGAGTTGGATAGAAGTTCTTGCATCCACGTCTGTTACATAGACATTTCGAAAGCTTTTGACAGAGTCAATCATCATTTGCTTCTTCAAAAACTGATGCGTTTAGGAATATGTGATCCACTCCTCTCATGGTTGTGCGACTATATCTCAGATCGCGACGCCCAAGTTAAAGTTAACGGAGCGCTATCCCAAACGTTCAAAACCACGAGTGGAGTCCCACAAGGATCTGTGCTAGGCCCGCTCCTCTTTCTGCTGTACATAAAGGATTTACCCCCCCCCTCATATCGTCCAAAATGGTCCTGTTCACGGATGATATCAAAATTTGGACGCCAATTAGTTCTGCAGAGGATTGTGAGAAACTGCAAATGGATTTGGACAGCGTGTCGAATTGGGCGGCCTGAATGGCATGTCATTCAACATACAGAAATGTAAGATGCTCCATCTTGGCAAGAATGTTCCTTGGACATATCGATTGGGAACTGAAATCCTAACATGGAGCTCGTTAGAAAAAATCTTGGAGTGTGGATTAGCGGAAACCTGAAGAGCTGAGTGCACTGCCAGAACATATATCGACGGGCCAACAGATTGTTATGTATCCTTCGAAGAATATTTGGAAGATTCTCTCTGGGTACGTTACCAAGGATAATGAATGTCTACCTTCACCCTAAGATGGAGTATGCGGTAGAGTTCTGGGCCCTTGGCTGCGAAAGATATTGATCTCTTCGATAAGATCTATCATAGAGCAACAAAGTTTAATGTTTCTCACTTTTTTATTTAAATTGCGTACGGTACTCAAAGTATGTACAAATACTGTCTACATCATATTGAGACAACTTTTAGAAAGTTGTGACCTCATTTTGCAATAATTGTTCATACTTCGTCGTGCTAATTTCCATAACGTTCATCTTTATCACATGGCCTGAATATTTAGGTGATATAAAGATGCGTAACACAAAATTGACTAAATAAGTTCTTGAGTGCTTAATTAATTATGTATATTCATCTACTTATGAGTAGCATTTATTTGAAAATACGCAAGCCTGATTAATTGGTATGTAGATCTCACGAGATGGCGCGTTTCGTTTGTTTGTAACGGGCGTTCGAACGTTCACAACACAACTCTAGTGTTAAGTGAACGTATTGTCAAAAATTACAGAAAGTGGTGATATGAAGCCAGATGTTGGTCAGCTATTAACCGACTTGATTCTTATGTTCAATATACTGCATACCCCCAACCATCCCCTGAATCAACTATTCACACGACTACCACCACGAACAAGCCGGAGTGATAACTATATAGTAATTATTCCCGACTCGAGGCTGAACTGTCGAAGGTATTTTTATTCTGTACGTGTAGCTTTTACTTGGAACTCCCTACCCCGTAACGTTGCACATTCACCCAACTTGGATACATTCAAATTGAACTTGGACAACTTCATGTCGACCAATCCAAACATTGAAACAATATATTCTGCATCATAAAATATTTTATTCCATGCTTCGAAGTAAACTATTTACCCTATCCAACGGGTTGAAAACAATTTCTGTTCTATGTATTTTTACGTGATTTCTGAACTGATCAGTAGGCAAACAAATCCCGTTTTACTACCTATGTTATTTGTAATTCGCATATTATTCTGTGGTTTTTGTAAAGCTATGTGCTTTTTAGACCATTGAATTAAATTGAATTTAATTGAATTGACCTTGTATTATTGAGTTGTTGGGCAAATTTGAAGCGCTTCTTTTACGAAGGAATTAATACTCTTTTGATTATGCGAAATATATCGTGAAAGTTATTTATTTAACGAATAATATAGAAATAAATTTTGGCTAGTATGAATGGAGAGATTACCGTAATGAGGCATTTAGCATTAGTCTTCCTCTATGACTTGGAATGGAATAGCTATTTTGTTTTATAGGTCTGTGAACGAAGATTCAGATGCTCTTTATAGTACAGTAATGTTGCTGTGATTTGCGCTACTGTTAATTCAAGGTTTAAGGTTTTTAATGGTCTAAAAAGCAAAAAGCTTAACAACAACCATAGGATGGTAGGGAATTGAAATTTAAGTGTATAAACAATATAAGAACATAGATTAAAGTGTTCTGGAAACGAATAATGCAACAAAAATTCGTCGATGGCCAATTTCGGTCGATTTAATCCACCAACATAATTTACAAAGGCATGATGCCTTCTTCCCCGCAGCATTTAGAATGACTGAACAGTCCGGTTCTGGAGTGACAACCTATCTGGCAGCGCTCACAGCGGTATTTTCCCGTCGGTGGCGTGATCAGTGAAGATTATTTTTGCTCCACCTATGAAGAACACGGATATGATCATACAAGTAACGATTTTTATAATTTTTTTATACGTATATCCTATGGTACTGTACAGCAATTTGCTTTTTTTAACCATAAATCTTGAATCTTGAATCTTGAAACAGCCAAGAGCTTTATCTGCACTTCCACAGTTTGGACCAAACGATTTACATAGTGCATCAAAAGTGAGCGTTCAAGCGTATGTGCTGAGAGAGCTGAGAGCTTTAATATCCTAATTGCACACGTATGTGAATGTGTTCCGCAGACCAGTTTTAGAAAGCCCTTCAACATTCGTTCTTTTCTCAATCATATGTGATATATATGCGATATATGCATCAATACTGAAATAGTGCAGCACCATCTACGCAGGTTGAATATCAACAAGTCCCAGGGAGCTGACGGAATCACACCTGCAATCCTAAAGTTACGCGGCAATCAATTGTGTGAACCACTTTGTGATTTATTTATTTACTCACTCTTTGGGGGAGGGTTGTGTACCGACTGCCTGGAAGAGAGGAATCATAACACCCATCTACAAAAGTCGAACACGTTCTGACACAGCAAATTACCGTCCTGTTACACTCTTTCCAGTGATCTCAAAAATTATGGAGCGAATTGTGTGCGAAAGAATTGTGAGTCATCTCGAAGCCCAAAACTTGTTGTCCAGAGAGCAGCATGGATTTCGGAAGTCTCGTTCTTGTTTGACTATCCTACTGGAGACACTGGATGACTGGACACAGGCAGTGGATGGTGGTGGTTGCGTGCATGCATATCACGTGGACTTGGACATATCGAAGGCGTTAGATCGCGTGGACCATTCTATACTCCTGCGCAAGCTGCACGATGTTGGTATTAATGGGTGCCTTCTTGCCTGGCTGAGAAGTTACCTTCTTGATCGCAAGGCAAATGCACGTATCGATGGTGTGATGTCTAGGGAAATCGAAGGCACTAGCGGTGTCCCACAAGGTTCGGTACTTAGTCCGGTTCCCTTTTCGGTCTGCATCAACGACCTCCCGAAACTTGTCACAGCCAAAATGGTTATCTTTTCGAATGATGTTAAACTTTGGATGCGAATCACGTCATTCGTGGACTTATAAAGCAATTTGGATATATTGAACAGCTGGTCAGAGCGAAACAATCTCCCAATCAACTTCAGAATGTGTAATATTTTGCAAATAGGTAATAATTTCCCATTCTCATACAACCTTGGGTCGCAACAACTGGAATGGAATACAACAGTAATGGACAAAACACCCATTATCGATCAGCAAAGAAAGGTCACCATCCTAATTTTCGATACACTGCCTCGCAGACGGGTTCGATTTGCTCTAATCCTAACTTATAAAATAATGAACGCAAAAATGCAGACTCTGAGGCATATATATCGCCTCCGCTCAAGCCATGCCACACGTACTCACCAACTGGCATTCGATATTCACATTCTCACCGGAACTGCCGTTCGTTTTTCAGATGTTGTACAATCATCCAATGAAAGGATTTTCAGGAACAAATTGGATATAGTTATGTGTAGTAATTCCATCCTACACCTCGTTTATATAACATGATCTTTATCCAAACGAATATTTTTCCATCATACCAAGAAAATACATGGCATTTTTTAATAACCACGAAACTGTCGAACTTTCTAGTGTCTAAATTTATTCTGTATATATATTTATTGTCCTTATACGAAAATCCTGTGGTGTTGTACAGCAACGAGCTTTTTATACCATAAATTCTTGAATCTGGAATCTAATCTATAATTTCAGATGTCCTTGAAAATCTCAGTGAAGAAAAAGATTTGTGTGTCTGGATATGCTCCAGTTTATAAACCTCACTTCAACTAACACTGCCTGAAAAAAGCAACACGTGTCCTCAATCTACTCAAACGGGTATTTGAAAATTTTCGCCCAAGATATTCCCAAGGATCTTGAATGCATACCTGAGACCAGTCCTGGAATACGGTGTGCAGTCATGGTTTCCGTGGCTCAAGAAGGATGTTGAACTTATGCAGCGAATGAATCACTGCTCAACAAAAGTTGTTCTCAACATCCGAAACAAGACTTATTATGAATGGATAGCTCCACTGAATCTGTTCGTCTTTCCCTATCAACGAATCAAAAGACACCTTATCCTACGTTACAAAATATTCCATACTCCAAACCATCCCTTACATGATTTATACACGCGAAGGGATACCAGAAATTATCGGACCCATGAATATGTGCTGGTCGTACCCCATTCCCGCCTGAACTGTAGAATGTGTTTTTATTCTGTCCGTGTCTGTTTTACTTGTAACATTTTGTATTCTGCCGTTGCTCACTCCATTAGCTTGTATGACATTAAAACGAAATTGTTGTTGGCCTCCTTCGGTCGATTTCGACCATGGATGTACATCACAAACGCGTGAATGTTCAGGTTTTGCAGCTTTTTGAGTGACTAAACAGTCCGATTCGGGATGAACAATCTCTCCCGCAGCGCTGGCAACGATAGTCAAAACTCTGTTGTATTGCGTCAGTTGCACGCCAGCGGCGTGATCTGCGTTCAGCAGTCAAGATCTGTATCTGCTCCTCCCCAGCATGCAGACGACGCTTTACACAGTGCCTCGAATGTGAGCGGTCAAGAGCAAGTTCTTCCCAACTCGCCGGGTCAATGCCAAGAGCTTTCATATCTCTTTTGCAAACATCTTTTACAAAGGATCTTGATACGCTTCACAGCTGGTCGTTGAAGAACAAACTGCCGTTTAACTTCAACAAATGCAGGATCATGAATGTGGGGAATCGGTGTTTGCTACGTATGCTGTGCATGTCGAAGTAAACAGCCTACCGATACGACTACAAATCCTCCCCACGAGGCAAAGCTGGAATCTCGAATAGAGATTTTTGAAAATTGCTATCGAAAACTTGAGGAAACGTTTAAACCGCTTTTGGTAGATACACTTGCCAACGCAATTCGACCCGAAATAAATGTTGCTCAAGACAAAAACGAAAAGGAAATTACACCAATAACTGTTCCCTTAATTGAATGTGTTGATAGCTCATCCGAAAGTAATAAAGATGGACCTACTGAAACCTGTTTACCTAGGTCCTCATCTGGTAAAATTGTGAACACTTTGTCCAGGACTCCCCGTCGTCTAGTTGCTAGATCCGAGCCTCCCAATAAAGCAATGTTACCGCTCATTCTACTACGACAGATATCGCTCTCAGTGTAATCTGCACAAATATCCCGGAATCGACAGATTCACTTTTCTCAGCAAGAAAAGCACATGAGCTCAATGAATGGACTAAGCTCTGTACACACATGGGCTTGAAAGCTTTGGTACCTACATCAATGACGCGCTTAACCCGGCATAAAGACTCCCCTCACGTAGACCGGCCGCGCCTATTAAGGGTGACATTGCGAAATAAATCTGAAATGGAAGAAGTCATCCTCAATGCGTATCTACTCGGTGCTTGTCCCGGTTTGACCTGCCGAGTACAAGCCGACATACCTTGGTGGGAAAGGAAAGGTCAATCCACTCGTCGAGACCACTCTACTTCACGTAGTTTAATATTCCTCGGTGTCCCCGAAAATGTTGATGTAGTATCAGCATCGGAATCAAAGCAACATGATTTGAAGCAATGGTTATACATTGCCGATGCTATTGGATCTCGTGATTCCATTGTCGTAGATACTTTTAGAATACCCAGATCCTCCAACTACAAAGGCAATGGGCCCAGTCCTCTGAAAATCACTTTTCTAACGACTGAAATGGCTATCGCTATGAACACCGACTGGAAATCTAACCGCTCAAAACTTCCACCAGACGTGAGACTAAGTGTGCCCAAGCGTGTTCCCTCACTGAAACCCAGAGAACCATCGCAACCACAGCCTGATTGCAATCTTGTTATTGACAGTTCAAATGTTACCCCAAAAAACGAAAAGGGTCCGGCTCATCGCGAGTCGGACCAATAGCTACAGTACACGATTCGACATTGTGTAAGACAAATACGATCAGGTGCATATATACAAATGCTCAGTGTTTAACTAACAAATTAGCTGAACTATGTGAGCTTTGTGATAGACTTACACCCGATTTGGTTGCAGTTACAGAGACTTGGTTCCAGCCCTGCATGACTGATGCTGAGCTTTTGATTCCGAAAATGTCACTACTTCGTCGCGATCGTGATGGAAAATCCGGTGGTGGAGTTGCAGTCTACTATCACGAACGTTTAGCGCAGTGTAACGTCATCGATCATCCTGACCTCAGCCTTCCTGATACGATGTGGTGTTCAGTAAAACTAGTCAATGGAGATGAATGTACGATCGGCATCATTTACCGCTCGCCATCATCCGAAAGCTCATACAATGATAAGCTCATCGAATCATTGCAACACATCACAAGATGCCAGACTATGCAATTGCTAATCATTGGCGATTTTAATCTCCCGCATCTGTTTTCGAGAGGTGAGCACTCCCTGCATTCGTTTGAACATAAATTCAAGGAGGTTATAGAATTTGCTTCACTACACAATCACGTTAACCAGCCAACTCGCTGGCGGGGTCTTGACCAACCTTCAACCCTTGACCTTGTCTTAACGCCTGAGGCAACCGCAGTAGAGGGTATACAATACCTGGCACCACTGGGGAAGAGTGATCATGTTGTGCTTTTGTTTGATTATGTATGTAGTGCGGAACGATTGTGTGAACAGACGAAAGTCATAAGGAAAATACAATTTGAATCCTTAAATATCAGTCTCCGGGATGCATACACTCATGAGTTTGATTCAATGGATCCTGGCTCATATTACAATTCGTTTCTAAATTATCTCAATTCGAAGATTTACGAAAACTCGATTTTTGTACCACACAAATGCAGCTACAACAACCAGTTTGTTATTCGGAGTAGAACGAAGAAATGGTTAGCTGTTAAGCGAGAGTCTTGGGTAACTCATAAGAAGTTTGGTACGGAAGAAACTTGGAAACGATTCTGTAAGATACGGAATCAAGTCACTACTCTTGTAAGAGAAGATCGCATGCAATTCCAATGGAACTTGCTTAAGAGAATGGAAAAGAATCCTAAGCTTCTCTACAAGATAGTAAATAAACGATCAAAGATCAAACCAGGTGTATTCTCTGTACTAACACCTCATGGATTGACCCACACTGCCCAAGATACCGCCGACGCTTTAGCAACGTTTTACTCATTTGTCTTCAATCCAAAGCGTTGTATACCATATCAAGTTTCATCAAGTTCACCACATTTCGAATTATTAAGTGAAATGACTATCAACGAATACATGGTTGGGCGGGAACTTTGTCGACTAAACGAAAAGAAGTCCCCTGGCGCAGACAAAATTACCCCCGCCGTACTTCGCAGGTGTCGCGTTGCTTTGACTGCTCCTCTCACTCGCATATTCAATCTCAGCTTAAATGAAGGAAAAATACCACCGCAATGGAAAGCAGGGATGATAACTCCTATTTATAAAGGCGGTAGCCGTTCAGACACAGCAAACTATAGACCGGTAACGTTACTTCCGGTGATCTCCAAATTAATGGAACGCATTGTGACTGCGCGCATAAGAGAACATTTTGAAAACCAAAATATTTTGACCGCAGCACAACACGGTTTTCGAAGAGGTCGTTGCTGTTTATCTAACCTTCTTACAACGTTCGAGGATTGGACCAAGGCACTAGACGAAGGTGAGGCTGTACATGCTTGCTACATCGATATTTCCAAAGCTTTCGATAGAGTCAACCATGACATCTTAATTAAAAAGCTCGATTCCTATGGAATAACGGGAATATTGCTGAATTGGATAAGGGACTATCTTACTGATAGACACGTCCAAGTTCGCGTTGGCAGCACCTTATCTAGAAAAATAGACGTCACGAGTGGAGTTCCGCAAGGCTCGGTGCTTGGACCTCTTCTATTCTTGGTGTATATGAACGATATAGTAGAGGATATTGGATGCAACGTGATACTATTTGCCGATGATATTAAAATTTGGAAACGTGTCAGGTCTGTTAATGACTGTATGGCATTACAACGGGATCTAAGCATCTTATTTCGTTGGTCCCAGTTAAATGAGTTACCATTTAACCCTGCGAAATGTAAAATGCTGCAGCTTGGGAAATCTCTGCACCACACGTATCAGCTTGGCACGCAAGATCTCGTCTGGACCACAGCAGAAAAAGATCTGGGTATCTGGGTTTCGTTTAACCTTAAGCCTGGACAGCATTGCCGGATGGTGTACAATAAAGCTTGCCGTATCTTGAGTCTTCTCAAAAGAATATTCCGGATTTTTACGCCCGAAACCCTACCCCGGGTAATTAACACGTATATACGTCCTGTTATGGAATATTCCATCCAAGCCTGGGCACCATGGCTGAGGAAGGATATCGAACTACTCGACAGGATTTATCATCGTGCTACAAAGTTGGTCTCCCGGTACAGAAATTTGCCTTTCACAGAGCGAATGTTAAAACTGAACCTACAAGATTTTACCCAACGGCGGATACGTAGTGACCTTATGTTGACCTTCAAAATCCTGCATTCTGTAAACCATCCCCTTAAACACTTGCTAAAGCCCAATGACTTTACTAGAACACGAACACATTCGAAGGCTTAAGCATTCCGCATTCTCGATTGGATATACGTCGTAATTTTTTCTCCGTAAGAATTTGTTTCACTTGGAACTATTTGCCTGAAGAAATCACACGATCAGAATCTGTTGAGGTTTTCGCTTCCAAACTCGATGAGTTTATGACGAACCATGCGGTATGCGAATGTCCCTATTGATTTTTGAGATATTTTATATTTTTATATATATATTTTTATATGTTCCATATACCTTGTCATCCTATGGTTATTGTTAAGCTTAATGCTTTTTCTACCATACAATTTTCTGAGTTCTGAGTTCTGAGTTCTGAGTAGAGTTCACATATCACATAGGTTCGCATGTCCTTAAAAATTGCAGTGAAGAAAAAGATTTGGGTGTCTGGATATGCTCCAGTTTAAAAACATCACTTCAAACTAACAGTGCCTTTAAAAAAGCAACACGCGTTCTAAATCTACTCAAACGTGTATTTGGGAAATTTTCGCCCAAGATATTCCCAAGGATCATAAAATACATACTTGAGACCAGTCATGGAATACGGTGTGCAGTCATGGTCTCCGTGGCTCAAGAGGGATGTGGAACTTATGCAGCGAATCTATCACCGCTCAACGAAACTAGTTCTCAGCATCCGAAAAAACCATATAAAGAAAGGATAACTCAACTGAATCTGTTTGATTTTCCCTATCGACGAATCAGAGGAGACCTAATCTTACTTTACAAAACATTCCATACCCCGAACCATCCCTTACAGGATTTATTCACGCGAAGGGATACGAGGAATTATCGGACCCATGAATATGTGCTGGTCGTACCCCATTCCCGCCTGAACTGTAGAAGGTATTTTTTACTCTGTCCGTGTCTGTTTTACTTGGAACAGTTTACCTTCAACCGTTGCTCACGCCACTAGCTTGCATGACTTTAAAACGAAATTAGACGAATTTTTATTGCATTATTCGTTTCCAGAACACTTACATACTGTTTAATCTATGTTTTTATATTGTTGATACACTTAAATTTTAATTTTTACCATCCTATGGTTGTTGTTAAGCTTGTTGCTTTTTAGACCATTGAAAACCTTGAATTACCTTGAATTTTTGTACCGCAAGTGCGGTCTGCCCAATGGTCGACTTCCTAGTTGCAACTCACCATAGAGTAGATCTTTCGGAATACGACAATTTTCCATTCTATAGACATAACCAAGCCAGCGCAGGTGGTGCTGTCGCAATAGAGTGAACATGCTATGTAGACCAGCTTTTGAAAGCACTTCAGCATTAGTCACTCTGTCCATCCACGATATGTTCAAGATACGACGGATGCTTCGTAGATGGAAAGCATTCAGCTTCCGTTAGTGTCTTGCGTGGGTGGTCCAGGTTTCACTGCCGTACAGTAAAGCGTTCAGTACGCACGCGCTGTACACCATCATTTTCGTCTTTACAGTCAGCTTGCGGTTACCCCAAACACGAGAGTTCAAACGGGACAGAATGACAGCTGCTCTGCCAATTCGCTTATCAATCTCAGTGTCTAGCGAGAGGTTATCCGCAATGGTTGAACCAAGGTATGTGAACTGATGTACTGATTCAAGCTGACAGTTTCCAACAGTTATGATGGGAGGCGATACAGTCCCTTGGCCAAGGACTTTGGTCTTGCTCATGCTGATTGTTAGACCAAAGTCTTTGCATGGCGACGAAAAACAGTCCATTAGAGACTGAAAGTGCTCTTTGGAGTGAGCAATAAAGGCTGCATCGTCGGCAAACAGCAGGTCACGGATTAGCACATTTCGTGCCTTGGTTTGTGCTCTCAAATGGTTTAGGTTTTGAAAAGCTCGCCATCACTGGCGGTGCGTAGGTGGTAAATACTTTGTTCTGTACTGAAAGCGTGCTTCAGAAGCAGAGCAAAGAAAATGCTAAACAGCGTGGAAGCAAGAACACACCCTTGTTTGACGCCTCGGCGAATTTCAAAGGCTTTTGAGCTGAAACTTTTAAAATGGACTGAGCCCTTCATGCCTGAGTGGAACGAAATAACGAGCTTTAGCAGTCTTGGGGGGCAGCCTATCAAATCAAGCATTTTGAAAAGACCCTCCCTGCTGACGTAGTCGAATGCCTTCGTTAAATCAATAAAAACAGCGTATAATGGCATAGGCTGTGTCCCGACACTTTTTGAAGTTTGATC
>JACCGJ010020235.1:0-13060 GCA_013407085.1 Atriophallophorus winterbourni
CGTGGGAACATTTTCTCGTTTAATTTTAACAAGTATTCAATATTAATCAAACACCGATAGGAAACTTACTGAAAGACAGGTTTGTAGAAATTTATAAATGAGTCTAAGCACTGAGATACCATACTTTGGAAAATGGATTGCGCCAACTTTGGTAAAGATTTTAGTTAGTATAGTGTAACCGTTTGGCCATTTGTGCCTGAACCGAAGTTCTGCGCGGTGATACTCATTAGTGATGTGTATATCGTTAGATTCGTTATTCTAATCGGTCATAAAATTGTATTGGGGACCATGGTCTGAATAATTAAGAATGGTTTGAGCTTATTGCTATAACAGCACACTACTTCCATTTGTTAAAACTAATCGTAATAAAATGACTTTCTTTCTCCTTGGAAGTTTTACTTGGAAGCACTCGTTACTCAGCAACATTCCTTGCCGGGCACTACTTCAGTTGTTGCCTAAATTCATCCTTGAACATGATTTATTCATGGCACAGCGCATTCACTGATGAAACCGTGCTTGGCCTTTAGATTATTCAAGATCGTACTAAAACGTTGACTCTACGGCCAGTAATTAAGTTAGCGCTACTAAAATATTTATCAAATAGCACACAAACCACGGATCTAACGACACTCGTCTGACACCGGGGTCAACAAATAACAAATTTACACGGCTCATATCCGCCTACGAGTTGATGTGATCCTAATGTGTTCGGACACCCACACCAAGGTTTCCTCAAGGCAAGCATGTCAACTATGCGTATTCGAATAAGTTCGCACTTGGCGTGATTTATGAGCTGCTGTCTGAAGGTCAGGCATCCGGACGGTCATAAATTTTATGAATTCTATTAAGCATACACGTCTAAAGGAAATGGCATTGAAGCGGGGGGGCGCAGCTTCAGACGACGTAAACAAAGAGTTCCGAATAACCAGATGGGTTGCCTTCGATATAACCTCAAGGCCACGCAATGATTTTTAGAAAAAAAAACGAATCTCTACCAGGACGCTGTTTCATTGTTAACACAAGTTCTGATTTGGAACTTGAAATGGTTTCATGTATGCAACTGATATGTACCTAAATTTAACTTATACATCCAGGACATTCGAACGAAAACTAAATACACCTCTAACCTAGGTAATGTGTTTCTCACATCCCTTACACACCACAAAAATATGGAACGATTCACGATTTTGCGTTGTACGAACCCTATATAACAGTGGCATACAAGCATAACTTTGTTCACCCCCAACCTAATTTTGATTGCTTTGTCCGATTCGCATGGATTTTTCTGTCTAGCGCTCCCATGTAGCTATTTTATGGGATGATGTCAAGTGGATTAAGGTCAAATCGCATTTCCGGTCCCAACGTTAATCTGGTTGTTGACCTTCACCTCGAGGACACTCGAGCCAATATTGACCCAGTCCCCTTCCCATATCTGGCCCGGATGACTAAACCGTAAAAATTCACACCCCAATGAAAATCTATTCATCGTTAACGAGGTTTATTTACGAATCCCACAATACAAGGGAACGCTAATCGACCAAGGGTTTATCACGCAAGCAATAAGCACAGGCCTATCACTTACAGGCGTACCTCGTGATTACACAGGGAGTCACCAATGCAATAGTGTCGAGTATCATTTTAATCGGAATTACCAAGCGATGTCTAACCGATCGGTTCTGTCTGAGTCCTCGCAACGATGGCCCTGAGCCAGTGAAGGCAAGAAACTGGCAGCTCACTCCGAGCGTTTTTGAGAAATTACTGCTTTTGAGACTAAGGAGGTAATCCAACGAAGGAATGGAAAACTGTATGCACACAACTTCTTGGACATACATATAGAAGATTCTTCAGGTAAATCACACGACAATCTCGTCATCTATGAGAATCTGAAATGCTCTTCGTTTGATTCCTTGGATACGATGGACAAAAAGATATCATAAATAGACAATAATTAATGACGCACATAAAAGTGCTATCAAGTTTATCTCAAATTCTTACATTAAAATGCGGTACACTATTTTTTACCCGATGCATTTTATCATATAAAATAGTTGAATGATAGTGCTAGGGATCATCATAATTTGAACGAGTATCATTCATACTCTTCCAAGCAGCCCTATCAGTATGATTTCAGCCAGTTGTGGTCCTTCATTCGATTGGATCTTTAGAGCATAATGTCCTAATCAAAGAGACTCGAATTACGTACCTGGCCAATGCAATGCTAGTTTAGCAGCCAGCTGTAAATAGTGAAACATTCGTTGCTGGTGACCTAATATCCCTGTGATGAGGTGAGTATCAATGTTGCAAAAATATATCGTTTCACATCAACGGAAATGGACAGATACGGGAATGCTCCAGGCCAACAATAGCATTATAACAGGATGGGGAAAGCCTGGAAGTGGTTTGACAGAACAAATGAAAATGGACAGTGAATATTCTAATGCACATCGAGCACCCGGTTCGAAAATGCATTTCTGAATGAAACCACAATACAAATTTCTCTTGATTCATCTGCGCTAATAATTTAAAAGCTGGGATAACGTGACATGACTATCCCTCATCTATTCTATATAAAACAATATTAATATTCACTGTCGACATGTTAACATCTTCCTTCCCACAGTCTTTAATGCAATACACCGACGGATCATAAGATATACGCCGGGCGAATTAGTATCCCAACCATAAGCTAGCTAAGAACGTACGGTTCTTTAATAGAAACCAAGCATAAAACCTGAATTTCAGAGGAAATATCCGGGGTTGTTTTTATCTCTCTCTCAATGTTTACTGATTGCCAAATGACCATATGTTTGTCTGTCTTTCAAACTCATTGAAAAATGTTGCTATGGTGGTCTAAGCAGAGGGTTGTGCTTGTAAGTAGCGGATACCTGGTCAGAAATTTTAAATTCAAATTTCAAAACTCATTTCTCACTCCACAAGTTGAACTTGATGGGAAAAGTGGTTTCTCTTTAACGCAGATTTGGAGGCTTTTGCAGAAGGACGATTAAAATAACCGCCTGACCGATAGAAGCAAAGTTTAGAGCAAGTGATGTGGGAATCGTTAGCACCTGGTTAGATGATTCTTCGTGACATGTGGCGCCTTACCATAAAACCGAGAACACCATTTATCACGGTAAGAAATTCGTCTTTCCCGTGTCAGGAGCTCCTACAAACAGTCTATTTTCCCTGGATTTCCAGCATCAACGCTGCACGCATCCTCGCTCGATAGAAAGTTACAGGCGCGATTTATTTTAGAGACTGCATTTCCGTGAAGATTTATCTATTCGACTGCATTTCGCAGGACAACACTCAGTTTAATTTGTTAAAAATTTTAACCGTTAACATTGCACGAATAGAATTTGGTTGATATCTGGTTGGGAATATTTGCATGAAGGTCTTCGAGAGAGAGATAAATTAATAAACTAAATTGTTTATCGAATTTTCTGACGCGGAGAATGAGTTGCTTTCTAAGAAACGTGCTAAATACCTAGATTTCAATGTTGTTAACTAGTACATGCGATGGATAAAAGGAAAGATAATAATTGAATTTTGGTGGTTGTGTATGCTGTGATAAAGTTTGATAGCTGAAAAGATAATCGGTACTTGATTTAACACATCAGGCTACTCAATATTACTTCAGGGAATAGATGACACTGACACAGATTTGTCTGCAAGTTCCGATGAAATTACATTAACGTAACAACGTGTGTGAATTTACACGCATCGCCATCAAACATTCACGACCGACTTTGTGCTGTTCGCGCGTATCAATTTGCGGCAGCATGCTCAGAAAATGCGTCGTTTATGATTCTCGAAAGAATTTTACATTCATCAAAGCATTAAATAGGTATACATTCTAAACAACATGCTGTTTCCCATTTTCGCTACATCAATGCTGCACATTTTCAGCCGAATAGAAGAGCATCCGATAATCAACTGAAGTAGATTTAATCACAACCTAATGGACGAGGCTGCCGATCGATTACTGGTTTTTCTAGACACTTGGCAATAACAAACATATTCCATCAGCACCATTTTGAGAAAGCTTGACTCTGCCATTCTCTTTAAATATTCAAATGAACGGCAGCGGACGAACAAGCGAATTACGAAAGAATCTGTCTTCATTTCTGCAAAACTCAATATGAGAAAAAACGCGAAAGATCTATTAAGGCAAGGGGTAATAAATGCTTCATTGCAAGGTAGTAACATTTGACTCAAGGCATCAACCAATCTCTGCGTATTGAGGGAATTATGGACGGAAAGTTAACGAAGTCGAGTCTAACTTTGCAGCAAATATGTGAAACATGCTAGTCCTACGTGTGCAATGCGGCCTTAGATGTATGTATCGTGTCTAAGAAATGAAACAACCGTATTTCTGAAAAATCATTTCCAGGGAGGTTTCGAATCATTAGATTGACAGTAAGTGTTGCATACCAACGCCTGTGAACGTGATCTGAAAGGGATTGTACCTCATACACCGACTTATTTAGAGGCTCACATTTAATATTTATTTTTGAACAAGAAAGCGCTATGAAACGAAAATATATTTTGCCAACGAATTAAAATCAATCTGCATTTTTAAAAAAGCAGATTTTGTATCTGTTGCTTTAAGTTAATGCCAGCAGCTGGTTGGAGTATTCGTCGTCACTAGCAAAGCGATTTTTGTTGATTGGTGTGCTACATGGCCGTAAACGTCTTTAGAATTCTTATCACTGTAGTCTCGTACCACATATTTACGCCATTTGATGTGATCTCTGATACAGGAATATAATCGAAACGTGAATTCATGGATGTTTGTATGGTTTGAAGCTAATATCTAAGCGGTGTTGCTTAGCATTTCCAAAAACTATATCGTCAAGGCAAAAATTACGGACAAACAAACTAGTTGTAATTTTCTTTATGAATTAGTTCTATTATTTGGTCACGACAAACCGCTTTTGACCATGATATTTTAGGACAAAATTCTGATCATGATGAATGCAAGTAGATTCCCACATTAAAGGCATTAGGGATATCATTGTCCCAATCATAAAAATGATGCAACACAAACCCCCCCCTATATTTCGAATAAAGGTTAAACAAAGAGGTTAATTAGTGTGGTGTTATCGATCCGAACCACAATGTGATATTTCCCATGTTCTGAATGAGTGAAACCATTCGACCGCCATTCGCTTAGTGGTGAGCAATTCCATATTCTGTCACGTGCCGTACGTTACACAGTTCGGTGAGATAAGGATTTGGCATATGGAGCAGTTGATAAGAACGGCGTGATCAAAGTAAAAGACAATTGACTGTCGGTGTTAAATCTTATCCACAATAGCATCATCTATACTGCGTATCATAACAATGTACTCGGAAATCAATAATATGACTAAAAATTCCAATATTTATCAATAAGGCACTTGAATAAAGCGACTGATTTCCTTTTCCGTATTTCACACCAAACTCTAAAATATAATCGTAAGAACCATGACACAAATATATGTGTCACGTGTTATCACTTAAAATGTTTCGGTCGATATAGATGTTAGCCAACTCTTCGTGACACGTTGTAAGGAACCGTTTTAATAAATGTGAACACCTCTTTAGGTTTTACTCTGCGGCCCGTGTCAATCAGATAAGCTAGAATCGAACTATGCACCTTAGAACAAACTGTGTTCAGCCAACATGGGTGATGTGTTATAGAGCTTTATTTGAAATACCGAAAAGGATATCCTTTGCTCTATTTAAGTGCTTCACATCAGGTTTATGGATCTAGGAGAAACCGTCTCTTTTTACGAATATGATCAAGTCCCATGTTTGTGCAATACTCATATAATATGGAGCTACGGAAGATCTATCGTTACTAAAATTAACGATTCAATTTTGAAAGCATTCTCATATCTCGAAATGCAATTGACTAGAATGTCAAATAAAGCTCTTTCGCAAAATTAATTATGCTCATAACAAGCTTATTCTGAAAATTCGTGAACACGAATAAAGTCATTCGTCTTCTTCTTCTTCTTCTTCTTCTTCTTCTATTCCACTAGAAGAATGGCCCTACTTTATGAGCATGAATCAAGAATCAAGAGTTTATGGTGATGAAAAGCTAATGCTTTACACGTACCATTGGATGACAACTATTGCAAAAAGAAAAATTTAATCAAAATCACATTGTTAATATTTTTCTGGGTTCTTGTTGCTTCAATACACCGGGCCAAATTCAGGGTTTTGTTTGACGTATGCATCCAATTTCGATTTGAAAACATCAATTGTCGTTGCATTCACAACATCTTGCGGTAGCGCATTCCATAGAAACCAGATAGGCACAGAGAACAAATAGCGACGACAATCAAGTCTTGAGTGCGGTATTTCGAGGCAACACGAGTGACTGCGTGTATTTCGAGGGGAGATTACTTTTATTAGTTCGCTAAGCGGATGGTTTTCGATCCGCAGTATCTTGTAAGCCAGAATCAGGTCGATCCTCATTCGTCTTCGTGTAAAATCACGCAAACCAAGGATGGCCATTCGCTCTTGATACGGGACCCGCTGCATCCCTTCAACTAACTTTGTAGCTTTGTGGTATATTCGATCCAGGATCTCGATGTCTTTACGCAACCACGGTGCCCAGGCTGGGATCAAATAATCCATCGTTGGATGGATGTAAGTATTTAAAATACGAGGAATTGTTTTGGACGAGAACCGTCCGAAAATTCTTCTCAGGATTCCTAATATACCACATGCCCGATTAAACACTTTTCTACAATGCATATTCGGTTTCAGTTTATTAGTAATCCAAATTCCGAGGTCCTTTTCAGTGGTGGTCCAATTTAGGATATCGTGGCCTAGATGGTATGTATATTCGCAGTTACGGCCAAGCTGTAACATATGACATTTACGTAGGCTGAAAGGCATTTGATTCTCTAGAGACCAGCGATACAGAACATCCAAGTCGTTTTGCAGCATTAAACAATCTTCATTAGATCGGATTTGCTTCCATATTTTAATGTCATCTGCAAAAAGAACGAGCTTGCATCGCACTATTTCAGTTATATCATTTATATATAAGAGGAAAAGAATAGGTCCGAGCACTGAACCTTGAGGCACCCCGCTCGTGACATCGATACTTTTCGACAATACTCCGTCAATGCGAACTCGCACGTGCCGATCGGTCAGATAATCTGTTAGCCACGACAGTAAGTTACCTGTTATTCCATATCGCACTAGCTTTTGCAGAAGCAAGCTGTGGTCGACCTTGTCAAAAGCCTTTGAAATATCAATATAACAAGCATGTACCGTATAGCCTTGATCAAGCGACATCGTCCAATCATTTAGTGTGATCAGTAAATTCGAAAGACAAGATCTGGTCCGGCGGAACCCGTGTTGTGCTGCTGACAAAAGACCTCGTGCTTCAAGCTGACTCACAATACATTCAGATATAATGCGCTCCATAATTTTTAAAATACATGGTAGCATCGTTACAGGTATGTAATTTGCTGCATGTCTTATCGGCTTTATGCGTTGTACTAGTAGCGATGTACCAGCTAACGTTGCAAATAATATGCTCGAATACAATTATTTCAGCAATAGCTTTCCTCTAAATCTGACACTACTTGCTTATTAGCCTAACGGTAAGCAAACGCGTAAATCCATCACTATTTATCCAATGATTTCGTGTGTATCGGTCAGCAACTCGGGGATTTTTCTGCTCTCCGATATCTCGCACCATCATTGCTATTTGCTTGCGTTGAGACTACTTAATATCAGTTAACAAGTTTTAAGATATACCAACCGAAATTGCATGTAAAATTTCACGCACCAACGTTATTTTTTTAGTGACACACGTAGCTTCGTTTTATAGATGTTAATTTATTTGAATCTTGGCACATCATGATTCCATTTGATTATACATTCATGCTGCGACGTGATGTAATCGAGCGCTTCAGCTGTACCGCATCGAAGTATAATGTCCCGTTGACTCAGCGCTTGTAACAAATGCACACAGCTAATGATCACTTAAAACTTTTAACGTATGCAATAATCATGTGATTGAGATGTATATCCAACGTAAACATGCACATCAATGAAAATACTGACTTAATGATTCTCTTTATCCTCATGCATCCTCGAGCAAAAACAAAATCATTCGATTTTTCAAATAAAAAATTATGCTACCTGGTGTCTGTCTCTCCTGAATGTGAATTTTCAGCCATCCTACCGGTTCACGAGAGGCCCCGAGAAAAATGTTATTTCTATTTGTCGCTGTAATCACCCACAACTAATGTAATTTTTCCACCGATATGCTGTCCGCCCAATTAGCTTGCATTCCATTAAGAGTTAATGAATGGATGAACCCATTCATTGTTGAACTTTTAGTGCCTTTTCATACTAGGTTGCAGCGCGACGAGCATACCATTGTCCCAGGGTCACTTTTAACCTCCACTTAACCTTTTGCCCACAGTAAGCGTTACGTTACACAGTATAGCGATGCAGTGAAATCCTCAAATTTAATATTATATGTTCGATGCCACATTCCTACGAAAACAAAGAAACATATCATCACTCATTATTCGACTTAAATTTTGGCTAACGACCAGTTATGATTTAAGCTTGAGAGCATTTTTTGTTTTAATCTGCTCATACTGTTCGTATTCTCAATCTCCAAATGATAAGCTGTTGGAGCATAAAATGAGGTCAAGCATCAGAGGGGAGAAAGTGTGAATTAATCTACCAAGTTACGCTTCGCTTAGCCCACCAAAGTCTGATACGAAGTAAAGCTAAGGTCAGCATATGAGAGAAGCTGTAGTAACTAATGCAAAGTCACACCTTAGTAACGAATATGACCAGATATTGTGAGCTGAGGATAATGTGTTTATCACCATGTATGGCGTTCAAGATTTCGAAACACAAACACCAACTCGCAAATATAGCAACACATGCTAATGATGATTAATTGTAGGGCACTCAAATATATCCACAAATGGTGCATGATTTTAGGGTGGAGATTCTAGAGATTACACATAGCACCAATATAATGGCTTTCGGGATTGCATAATAAATATCAAACTACTGTCAGAGTGATCAACGAACTGCGTCATTTTACACAGTCACTGTTGAAATCCTTCAGCATAAACCAGTACATTATTCCACATATTTTGGTTCAACTATAGCGGATAACCTCTCGCCAGCCACCTAGTTTGAATGGCAGCGCAATTGCCGATTTTCCCGTCTGAACTCTCCTGTCGGGGGTCACCACAAAATGACCGTGAAGCTTTACACTGCGTGTGTACTAAATTGGTAGCGTTACCTCTATGTAATACATGAACAGACGCTAAATGGCTTGTATTTACGGAGTATCCGTCTCACCTTCAACATAACACGAATTAGCAAATTCGCAAATGCAGAGGTGTACTCTAAATTCGGTCAACAGAGCATGTTCACTCTACTACAACAGCTCCAACTTGGCCGGCTAGGTCATAAGTCTTTCCATTGTACGCAATGTGGTCACCCTAGTTCGACACAAAGTAAGCCCTTTCAAGCCACTCGTTCAAGGTAACGACTGACGACCAGCCAATGAGAGAGAGAGACGAAATCTGACAGTCATTATCTCGGTTGATAACATTATTTTTTACACTTGAAAAGAGCGAAGAGTGTACACGCAAAATTGTCCACGGTAATTGTGCAGACAAATTGATCCGAAATTTCAACTACATTTACAATAACAAAGCTTCTAGTAGATAGACGCAAGTTAATAATAATAGGAATAATGAACACCATATATTCGAGGGACGACATTTAGAACGTTAAACAAATGAACAAAGCAATACCCGCCGATCTGTTCGTTCAGACCTCATGGGTATGACGGCAAAACTGTGGAACTTTAAAGCACATCCTTGTCCCAAACCTGCCTTGGTTCTAAATTTCGGAAAATAAGCTTATCCTTAGTAAGGTGTTGCTCACATTCCCATCCCTTACACACCACTACCGGTTTCAGGCTGTTTGCCATCGTCAGGTGGAGACCGTAAAATCAGGTTCAGTGAGCCTTGAAACAGTGGATTAAAGGTAAACAAGGTTATACTTGTATGCCAACTGTTATATAGGGTTCGTACAACGAACCACGATGACCAAGAATCACTTTGTGATTCCGTGTCTGAACATCGTGGTTCGTTGTACGAACCCTATATAAGAGTTGGCATACAAGTATAACCTTGTTTAAGCTTAACCTTATTTCTTATCTTATCTAGATATAAAATAACTCATCGATAATATTCGAAAGATACGTGCGACAAATTAACTCTGTGTGCAAGGATTCAAGGATTCAAGATTTTATGGTTAAAAAGTTAATACTTTACAACACCACAGGATTACGGTATGAATAAAAACATGAAAAATAGAATAGTATAAAAGCAATAGTGAATATCCAATGTAAGGCTCACAAATGTTATTCTTTTGCATATGTTAGTCCAATTTCGCTTTAAACGCCGCCAGGCAAGGAGAGTCCACCACATGTTGGGGTAGGGAATTCCAAAGAAATATAGCACGTACGGCGAAAAAATAGCGCCGACAATCAATACGGGAACTTGGAACGTAAAGGGATAAGGTATGTCCGCGTGTCACTTTCCCATCACACACATCGAGCAAGTGTTTTAGTGGATGTCCTTCGGTAGACACAATTCTATAGGTCAGAATAATATCACGCCGTATCCTCCTTTGGGTAAAGTCGCATAGACCCAGACGTCGCAATCTTTCGGTATACGGAAAATTGCGAAGACTCATCACTAACATAGTGGCTCTATGATAGATTTTATCTGCTCAGCTACGAAACCTTATGTTGAGAACTACTGCGTTGGCCCCTACATATTGATGTCTATATTTTTTAACGCACGGAACTACCGTCCATCCAAAGATTCTTTTCCATCAGTCTGTGTCGCCATTGAGGATTATTTTTGCTACACCTATGAAGAACACGGATATGATCATACAAGCAACGATTTAAAAAAAAAATTATACATATATCCTATGGTACTGTACAGCAATTTGCTTTTTCAACCATAAATCTTGAATCTTGAATCTACCTGATGACAGCAAACAGTCAGAAACCGGTTGTGTTGCGGAAGTAAAGGGGACGTGAGCAACACATTACATTGGAAATTGTGCTAATCGGTATTCAGCAAACACCCGGAAAGCTGGATTGTAATAAGAACGAGCGTAGACAATGAAATGGAAAATGTTCGTGACCGATCGGGGAATGATAATCCTGAAAAAACCCAACGTAGATTCTTGTTTACCAGAATGATATTGGACCACAAGTTTTGGTGATAATCATATAGTCCAAGTAAAATATCACTATTTCATTTTTTCATTTCCGCATTCTAAAATGTCTTATGTCTGGGTTTCGTCACGTATTTAATGAAACAATATCATTTGTTAGATAGCATGAGATTGATACATTTATCTAACCGAAAATTATTAATTGATTTCCATGCTACAGTTGATTAAGGTGAAAATCAAAGTTTCAGGATGCCCATTCGCTCCATGTGCGATAATTGCTATCATTTGCACTTCACTACTCGGCCACAGGCTACGGATCATAGCAAAATAAATTTTAAAAGAAAGTTTATCTTGCCAAAATGTATATTAGTTAATCAGACCTAGATCTTGAAACAACTTTTAGGGATACGCACGGTTGTTCTACCCGGTCAATTATTTGTAAAGGACCGTTCCGAAGAGTGCGTCATTTTTGTTTATTGACAGGTGCATGATTGTTTGTAAAATATGTTTGTTTAACTTCATGCTTTTCTTCATGCTTTTCTCATTTTCGCGAAACCGCTTATAAGACTAATAATTGAGCAGCTAAAACTCAGCCGACGTGTTTAACCAATACCGCACGAAAATTGATCCGTTTGGCAACTAAATTTGACCCACAAAATACAGTTGTATTGTTACTTGGCCGGTACGTGTAAAAGTGCATTGGCCTACATGACCTCAGTACATCCATCAATGTGACTGACCTTACCAATGATATGATTGTGACCAAGGCCATACACTCGAGGACAATCAATCAAATAGTGAAAGTGCTTTGTGGCACATACCGCGCGTGAACGAGAGTGACCTTCACGATTGGGTGCAGCTACTATCGATTTATTGGTTACTAACTACATAGACCATAAAACCGTGCCAAGCATATCATTAGAAAGCTTGCCACAACAAACAAAAAATATAAAACCTACCATTCACATGCGCTGAAACGGTTGGCGAATTACGCGGATACCTATACCAAAACATAAGCACTGGTGGAGTCACTGTCTTATCACGTCGCACCTTATAATGAAATGTTCACAGACCAGTCAGCATTTATATATTGAAATAAGTAAAAAGTATTTAATTGATGGTATACTATAGTTTACGATGTTATATTACGATCAGATAAGGTGACAGCTTATAGCAGATAGACAAAATTATGTAGATTTACGTAAGACATAAAGGCATGCTGTGCGTTTGATATCGGAAAATGATTCATCGTATTTTAAGCTGCATAGAAAAACTAATTAAGAAAAAATGAAGTGGGCACTCCAAAACCGGATTCCACTCACTGTTGCAATTTAACGGTAGGTGTATATTAAAGAGAATTGCAATCGGAATATGGGCCTATAGACCGACCAGATACGCGGCACAGACTTTTTTGACATTGACTCTGCCTCGTTTAAAGAAATAACCCTCAAATGCCCGCACCAAGTAAGCGAGGATTGGGTTTGCATTGATTCGCCGATGAGGAGATTACGCGGTCAGCCAGAAAATCGCGGTGGATTGTCGGCTGGCCCATTGTCAATTTTGTGATAAATGTTTTGTTTTGCTTACGACAATACGAAGCAATGAACGCTCTAGGTGCTCGTAATGCTGATCCATGGCATAGTTTTCTATTAACGCCTCAAGGCAAAACAAAGCGATTAGTAAATATCTAGCTGATAACAGCTTTAAAGTTATTCTCTGATCAACACGAAGAACATTGATGTTAAATTCATTATATCGGAAAAGAGCACTCGGTACACAGCGTGCACGATTAGGTTGTCCGTTGGTTTTCAGA
>JACCGJ010020236.1:0-12037 GCA_013407085.1 Atriophallophorus winterbourni
AGGTTGATTGTAACAACCTTACCCAACAGTGTCATACAAGCGCAACTTGTTTACCACTCTTCCATTGTTTCAAGTGCATGGGGATATTGATTCTACGGTCCCTACCTGATTGATGTGAACTGCAGGGAACCGGTTGTGGGATGTGTGTGTAATGAAGATGTATGCAAATGAGCTTTTCTATTCAAGGTCATGGTCTTTACACCCAGTCTACATGAGTGGGGGCTCATATGATTGCACAGGTAGGTGGTATCAATGTAACCCAAAATCGGTATGCAAGCACAAATTGTCTACCATTCTTCCACTGTTTCAAGCGCATGCGGATACTGATTCTACTGTCCCTACCTGGTTAGTGCAAACAGCAGGAAACCGGTCGTGACGTGTGTGATGAAGATGTATGCAAATGAGCTTTTCTATTCAAAGTCATGAGATTTACACCCAGTCTACATGAGTTCGGGCTAATGTGATTGAACAGGTTGGGCGTAATAACTTTACCCAACACTGGCACACAAGCACAACTTGTTTAACATCATCCAAATTGTTATATACGTTTTATTGGAATTTTTCTCTATTCCCCTATTTTTCTATCTATATATAAAGTGCGATTCAAAAATCTTTTTTCTAGAACTTAATTTGACTAAATTTAAGAGAATACTAAAACAATTTTCGATCACTGTTATTAATTATCCATCACTGAATGTTGTACCTCATGTATTATTTCTTTTCAATTTTAATCAGTGTAATTTGTTAGAATATGTTCGGTAACGATTGTGTATACATTAGTAAAATACATTTTTGTTCAATTAGTCAGATCAGATTTTGGGTAGCGTTTCACATCTAAGGCAGAAGCTCAGTGAGAACAAAGGACATGAAGGTGACTAAGTAACAGTTAACACGCAGACTCTGTTTCTACCTTACTGCATGAGATCCTATAGTAAAACTAGGTGTATAAAGTCATGTCAGTATGACCAAGATCATTGGTCGCTTTGCCTTATATGATTGAATCTTAATTTGAAATAAGTGAACCTATTAAAATTCGTTTTTCACTTTCCAACGTGCGTAAATTAACATAAATAAAAGATAACGTTAAACGATTGCTGAATGAAAAGAAGAAATCTAATTAACTATGAGGTATGGACGAATATGAACTATTTACGTTCGTATTAGGAGAAGGCCGTGGATATTTCGGCCCCGTCTGTAAAATTTTGCCCCCCTTCGTGTGTGGGCGTTCACCATACGGTGTAATACTGCACCTTAACTCTTACACATTGTTTAGATCTACGCTATGGCCTGTATGTTAAAGAGGATCTTCCAATGCTCATGAATGAAAGAGTAATATTCTTCCGCATCTCAGGGCTGGCTAGCGAGTGGCTTCTTTTTCAATCAACCGTCTTCGAGCATAATGTCGAACACCATATTTGTGATCTTCTCTGTTCAACAGACCTTGTCGATTGGCTCCGCAGAAGCTATATGTAGCTAATCGTAATGTTTAACACGAGCTTGAATTTGTAATCATATGACGGTAAAAAGGTCCCTTGCAAACCTTCTTTCACGTGGTGGAGAAATATAAATCGTATGAATGGCGTCCATCTGGAGAATATCCTGCTCTCAGCAGAGTCATTCTTCCTGACTTGTTCCCTATCCTCAAAATGCATTCTATGCAGTTTACTTTTCATTGAAGTAGAGTATTTAGTGCAGTAAATCGGGTGCGTGTGTATCACCAGATACGTGTTGTGGAAGGTTTCCGCAATGCTGATTTAAAATTTCATAGAGTTATCGACCAAGTTTTCAAAGGAATGTCTTCATTGAATGATTTTGGTTTGCCATGAGAATAATTCGATACTTTTAGGAATTCTAAAGTTCTGCAAGTTTCATGAATTAACCCTGATTTATTTTGAACAACACTTCCTTGAAAATAGTTTAGTTGTATTAGTGTCGGCGTTTGAATAAAGATGGTCACAATCATATAAACTTTGAAATCACCTCGAATCCTTCCTCTAAATAATTTAATTATTATTATGCAAATTAAATTAATTACATCATTTGGTTTGCGTCCGCATTTTCTTGGAGTTAGTCTGGCCTTAATAACAAGTAATTGGAAACAATAGAATATAGTTAGAAATCACGCCAAGCCGCCAAGCTATCGATTATTAAGGGGTGTGTAGCGACCAAATCGTCACTGGGGAATTGTTTCTTTCACGGAAACTAGTTGACTGCTACAAGCCACGAGATTCTTAAACCGGGAGTGACGAGCGTTTATGAATCGAACCCCAATCAGAACAATACGTCAATTTACGCTGTACTATATTGACAAAGATGATTAAAAAGCAAAATATAACTAACCTCAACGGTAATCGAATACAGGTTTCAATGTAAACCCAACGTGTCCAATAAACGGAAGTCAAACAGCTCAGTTGACAGCACAAAAAATTACCGTTTTCCAATAACGGTAAACACGGGTAACGGACAAATCAAAATGTGTGGAAGCCCAAGTGCAGTTAAACAAAGGAACAATGTTCGGGGAAGAAAACTCTCACAGATTTAACATTTAGTTTAAATGGTATTTTTAATTTAGAAAACAAACAAAAAATATCACGGGAAAATTATGACACAGAAAACTGGATAAGGAACACGGGTGTAGGGTCGGAAACAAATTTCTCCAGTTCGTTTGATCTTGCTGGACCGAAAGAGGAATTTTCAAGACATCAACGCGGATTCATACAGGGTGTTACACATGAATTGATTCTAAAAATATATAGAAAAAATTAATTTTGTACACTGACCTAAACCATAGAGTTTGCACGAGGACAGCTGATATTATGATTCACCAAACGGAAGTGCACGCTAGCAAAATGGATCGATGTTTTACAAGTAGTCTCAAACTAATCTGTAGATTGTTTGCACCAACGGCAGGTAAAATAGTATACCGTAATTTTCATTTCTGTATTTGTATTTGTGCGAAATTACGCTACGATGCACAATGCATTTCAGTAAGATTGGAACAAAATTTAGTCTATTTAACACCGGTCATGAACAATCACAAACCCATTCAGGTATCAGTGTCACATCCTTCGAAATTTGATGATTTTGTTGATCGAGTTCGAATTCACTTGAAAACCGTAAAATAATTATCAATCTGCAGGTACTTGTGTGCATACTCTCACTATATTATGCGGAAACGCACTCCAATTTAAAATGAATGCTATTACTGTTAAATCGTTTCGAATATTATAAACGGCAAGAAATAAACCATCCACCCTATCTAATATGCTGGAAAATCTCCATGTATCACTCCTACGTGGCCTTGATGCTACCCAAGGAGCAGTAGTCGCTGTTCTGCCCCAAAATATTACATTATTTTTGAGTTCTGAGTTCTGAGTAATCGATGGTGCACTCGTTAGGCGATTCCGCTTTATTATTTCGGTATTTATTTCTAAAGATGCCTACATGTAAATACATGTATACAATTTGAAAATATATAGTGCACGAAGCTCAACGTGTCTGATTGAGGCAGTTCTCTCTCTTGTGTGTGTGTGAATACGCCGCTCATTTACGCAACATTGTGGTGAGAATTCTGTTCCGATAAAATGTGTACCAACATTAAATTCAGAGTTTTGTAATTATAACTTCGATGTTAATTAATCGCATTGCATTCATCCAGAAAGCATAGAATTATGTGTGAAAAACGTTTGGTAAGTAACATTTGAGTTCAAATATATATCATGACATGTTGTATAAACTTATAAGCGTCACTATATAACCCTGCGCACCGATGCAACTAATACCATTCCGACATTAAAAATCGATGACCATTTGATGCGTTTATTGAAATAACGACACTGTGCTCCAATCTAAGAAACAAATATTTATAACGCACTATTCAATAGTTTAACTCTGCCAAGGACGGTCCCAAGCCCGTTTGAGAAAGGAGGGGGATTGTGCTGAGGGCTAGCAACCCTATCTCGTAAAACCTACATTGATACGGAAACGATGACAACAGATCCGAAAATTCTACTTATCAGTGACTACAGGAGTGACGCGAATCTTACAAAAGGTCCCATGACGGATGGAGATGAAAGCTGAAAGGAAGATTCCAGCCTGATGGCCGATCTCCTTGCACCGAAAAGAACGATAAGACTTGGTTGCTGGAACATTCGAGAGCTGTATCAAGCTGGCAAGCTGGCTCAAGCCATAATTGAGCTCAACAGGTATGATCTGAGTATACTCGGAATGTCCGAGGTGAGATGGACCGTCTCTGGACAGCGAAAGCTAGATGGCTGTGAGACTATTATTTGGTCAGGAAGGCAAGATAACCTCCATCACGGTGAAGTCGCTCTGCTTGCAAGCAGAATGACCAGCAGTACTATCATGCAATGGAAGTGTGTAAGCGAGCGACTCCTGTATGCCAGACTAAACTCGAAATTTTGCAAACTCTCGATTGTGGTAGCATACACTTCAACAGAAAATGCAGCCCAAGAGGAGAAAGACAGGTTTTACGAAGCCATGCAATCAGTCTTGAGGGTCATCCCAAAGCACGACTTACTGGTGGTAATGGGAGATATTAACGCTAGAACCGGAACTGTAAATACGGGCAGGGAGCTTACCATGGGAATACATGGTGTTGGCCAAAAGAATGATAATGGGGAGAGGCTACTTGACCTCTGCGAATAGAACGATCTTGTCTTTGGAAGCACCATATTCCCATACAAAAACCTCCATAAAATAATCTGGTCTTCTCCGGACGGCAAAACAGAAAGTCAAATTGATCACATTATGATAAATGTTAAATGGAGGCGCTCGTTACAATATGTTAGGGTCATGCTTGGTGCCGATATTGGTAGCGACCATTTCTTGGTTGTAGGAAAGATTTGTTTGAAACTGAGAAGGGCAAATATCGGAATTCAGCGCAGCCCACGGTTGAATGTGAAAACGCTGAGCGATGACGCCACGAGAAAAGATTTTGACAACATCCTGAGAGAGGAAATCAGCACCCAGCCCAATGATTCAATGACGATTGATCTTTTCAACCGCACTCCAAAGGCCGTCGGAGAAAACGTTCTCGGGTACAGAGAGAGTGGCAAATCCTCGTAGAACTCGGCGAAAACCTGGCAACCCATAAATGAGTGAAAAGATGTGAGGAAACGCATGCTGAGGCAGAAACCGTCTGATGAAAAGAATGCTATCACTGAATAGTATATAATGAAAGATAAAGAGGTTAAGAAATCAGCGAGAAAGGACAAAATATATTATGTGGAAAACCTAACACAACAATGAGAAGAGGCGTGCCGAAAGAATGATTTGAGAACGTTATATTAGATTAATCGAAAGCTCTGCAATCGTAGTCAGGCAAGCAATCAGCAAGTGAGGACCCTTGGTGGAGAAGTAATAACTGCTGCGAAAGAAGAGTTAGCCAGATGGCGAGAACATTTCGAGCTCATTTTAAATCGCCCACCGCTTCAAACCAACCCTAAAAGATAGATAGAAATCACGCCAATCCGCCAAGCTATCGATTATTAAAGAGTATTACACCTGAATTGATTCTAAAAAATATAGAAAAAAATGATTTCGTGCACTGACCCACACCGTATAGTTCGCACCATGACGGATAATATTATGGTTCACCAAACGCGGTGCACGCTCAGCAAAACAGCTCTGTGTGTGACCCTTTTGAAAATAATCTGTAGATTGTTTGCACCGACGACACCGACTACGTGTAAACCATAGAGTTGTTTTGCTGAGCATGCACCACCGTTTGGTGAACCATAATATTAGCCGTCATGGTGCGAACTCTACGGTTTAGGTCAGTGAAAGAAAGCTTTTTTTTCTATATTTTCAGAATCAATTCAGATGTACCACCTTTTTATAATCGATGTGTTTGGCGTATTAACGTGATTTCTATCTTTTAGTGATTTTTAAGTACTCGTTATTAGGAAAATTCTTACTACAGTGAAACGTTCACGCAAACCAAATGATGTACTTAATATAATTTGAACAATATGAATTATATTATTTAGAGGAACGATTGAAGGTTATTTCAAAGTTTGTATGATTGTCACCATGCTTGTTTCAATGTGGTCACTAAAACAGCCAAACGATTTGCTAGCAAACTATTGAATAGTACGTTATAAATTTTCCTTTCTTAGATTGAAGCACAGTGTCGTTATTTTCGTAAACGCGTCAAATGGTCATCGTTGTCTTAGAATAAATGTTTCGATTTTTAATGTCGGAATGGTATTAGTTGCATCGGTGCGTATCGTTATATAGAGACGCTTATCAGTTTATACATCATGTCATGATATACATTTGAACTCAAATGTTACTTGACAAACGTTTTTCACACATAATTCTATGCTTTCTAGATGAATGCCATGCGATTAATTAGCATCGAAGTTATAATTACAAAAACTCTGAATTTAATGTTGGTACACATTTAATCGGAACAGAATTCTAACCACAACGTTGCTAAATGAGCGGCGTATTCACACACACACACACACAAGAGAGAGAGAACTGCCACAATCAGACACGTTGAGCTTCGTGCCCTATATATGTGTATATACATGTATTTCCATGTAGGCATCTTTAGAAATAAATACCGAAATAATAAAGCGAAATCGCCTAATGAGTGCACCATCGATTACTCAGAACTCAGAACTCAAAAATTATGTTATATTTTGGGGCAGAACAGCGACTACTGCTCCTTGGGAAGCATCAATGCCACGTAGGAGTGATACATGGGGATTTTCCAGCATATTAGATAGGGTGGATGGTTTATTTATTGCCGTTTATAATATTTGAAACGATTTAACAATAATGGCATTCATTTTATATTACCGCGTTTTTGTACAACAGATCAGTCATCGAGTAAGAGAAGTTTGCACACGAGTAGCTATTGATTGATGATTGTTTGACTGGTATAAATCGAATTCCATTCAATCACTATAATCTTCAGGAATCACTTTACATATAGCCTAATCAGTAACTATACATCTCATAAAACGAAATCGCTAACGAACCACAATTATGAAAGCCAGACGAAACTCTGGCTAATTCATGAAGCAAGCAATGTCCGAGTCTCGATGTGTCAGACAAATAAACCAGCTTTTCTTTTAAGCACCGTTTACGAGAAACGGAATCAATTCCTCATTATACTTTTGCAAAATTCATTCGAAAGAAATTACCTAACGTTTAATTCCTGTACACACAGGTTTTGCTTGATCGTGTTCGAACTTCACGTAATCGCTTGCGATTTACCAATACCTAACATGATCCTTTTTGGAAAAACCGCTTAAGAACAGTTGGAGGAGTATCTATTTACAACCACCAACGAATATACAGCAAGGTAGATACAACAGTATATCGTATAACTTGATGCTAGAATCAGGAGTCATGTGCATCGTGTGTGTAGAATACCGCTTACCACGTTCCTCGGATGTACGCATTGAAAATCTCTGCAAACCAATGCATCATGTTAGAACACAGCTCAATTCGCAATTACTTAGTGTTGGAGACTTCAACCTGTCTCAAAATTGTAACAAAGTAGATGATCTGCCCTATTTACTAGACTACAAATTTCGTGAACAGTTATAATCACATCCTGTTGTATAACAATGTTTCCGAATATAATCGCCAAAGAAATTTGCATCATACATCTATCCTAGACTTAGCCCTTACCTTCAAAGTACCGGCCGTAGGGCAAGTTTACCAGCACCTCTTCGGTTCTTCTGGGCGACAAACTCATCCTGCTATTCCAATATATGTGAAACGCCATTAGAATACTCAGGGAAACAAAACTAAATAAAGAAGTGGATCACTTTGTCATGACCCCATTAATGGGGATTTTCAATGATAACATTATAAATATCAGTGCTCCGGACTCGCATTACACGAATAAAATACATTAAAATTCTATTTATGTCCCGAAACGTAATAGCAGAGAACTTCATGTCAGAAATTGATTGATTGATTGATTCTGATTAACTATTGTCAAGTATTGCAAAACTTCCACTGGTTTGTATTGAGTATCCACTCCTCGTGAGAATAACACTAATGCCACTGGATGCAGGGGAAAATGCCATTAGATTGATAACGTCCTCGATTTGGGGATGCAACTTTTAGAGTACTATGACGCTTTGAGCTTGAGTCAAATCTTCTCCATGTACGCGACAGTTACCTATCACGAAAACCAACACGCAAATTGGTTCACTTTTCTAACGATATCAATATTAACACTTAACTCCGATCCAACGCATTCACTCCACCGCTAGTTATCGATCGATCAATAACTGCACTGAGTCACCCCTCATCGGATTGAAACAATGACACGCAGGTTGACCCCGAAAACCCAAACAAAGAAGACTGCACGTGATGTGTGCAAAATTTGCAATAAAGGGGTAAGCGCTAGATCTCATGTCGTTAAATGTTTCGGCTGCCTGAGTAAAATACATGTCAATTGTGATAAAGCCCTAACAGAGGAAGTGGCATCGATTATCAACAACGTGGATTTCCCCAGTGTCTGTTACATATGCACTTCATGTCGAAGCAAACAGTCTAGCGACAATCCACACAACGCTGCCTATGAGGCAAGGCTTGAGCCTCGGTTAGAAATTTTAGAAAATAATTATCGAATAATTGAGGAAAGGCTTAAAACACTCTTGATGGATAAAATTGCCCCAGCAATTCAACCCGAAGCAGATGATGCTCAAGATAACAAAAAGCAATCTGAACTTCATCAATCGACGGAACTGTTGAAAAAAGTCAATAATGTACAATCGATTCCAGACTCAGGGGTTACGTCCAAAGAGCTCCAAGTGAACGCGTCTCATTCCAGCAAGCTAACATTCGCCCAGATGGTGTCTAAAGGTGATAAGTGTTTCGCGTTAGAATTGAGCCCCAAACCCCAGGCAAAAGAGGAAGTTCAAAGCAAAACGGTTCCATATAACAGGGAACAGAAAAATTCGATAAAACGCAAAAAGATTTAAGTGTAATATGCACCAATATTCCTGAGTCAGAGGTGACGCTCTTTCAAGAAAGGCAAAAGCATGACCGTGAAAGCTGGTTCGTCGTTTGTAATCGAATCGGCCTAGACAGTATACTCTCCGTGTCGGTATCTCGATTAACTCGCCATACGAAATCCCCGAATCAAGATAAACCACGTCTCCTCAAAATCACTTTCGCCAACGAAAAGGACATGGAAAATGTCCTACTAAATTCGTATTTGCTCCGAACGCAAAGTGACCTACCCAACCGTATATATGCTGACGTACCTTGGTGGGAAAGGTCAAAAGCACTGAATAGGCGGGATCAAACAGCACCAAGGAGTATTATCTTGCTTGACGTTCCAGAAAATTCGGGCACCACAACGGGCTTCGAAAACAAAGAGCACGACCGTAAACAATGGTCATTTATAGCCGAAAATATCGGTTCCCAAAATTCTGTAGTTGTCGACACATACAGAATACCTCGTTCGCCGAACTATCACGGGAAAGGGGCAAATCCACTTAAGATTACGTTTCTTTCAAGTAGCATGGCGGATGATGTTCGAAGCAAGCTAAAAGTGAACAGAAACAGGCTACCTGAAAACGTTAGACTGTGCAACTCAAAAGCCGCTGTTGAGGTCCACCTGGAGCCTTTAATTACGCAATTATCCGAAACTGGTGCAAATTCGCCCGCGAAATTACTTCAAATTGCTTCAAAAAACGATCTCGGTCCGACGTCAACATCGTCGGACCAATAAATACTAATACTGACTCAGTGTTACATTCTAAAAACTCACTTAAATGCATCTATACCAATGCTCAAAGTTTGTTCAACAAATTGACTGAACTGACCGAGCTGTGCAAACGATACACGCCAGACCTCGTTGCTGTTACTGAAACCTGGTTTCAATCCTGTATGACTGAAAGTGAACTCTCAATCCCCAACATGATGCTAATACGGAACGATCGCCCAAGAAAAGGTGGTGGTGTGGCTTTATACTGTCACGAACGGCTTCAGTGCATGAAAATTCACGATCCAAGACTTGATTTCGAAGATACCCTCTGGTGCAGTCTCACGAATGTGTCACAGGACGATTGCATTCTTGGAATCATATATCGCCCTCCAGCCTCGAATGATACTCAGAATGACAGGTTATTACAAGCGCTAAATTACGCCGGAGAGAAGCGTAGCTCGCAATTACTACTCATCGGGGACTTCAATCTTCCTCATCTCTTTGCCAGGTCCGATCACCCTATACACACATTTGATCACAAATTTCGTGAGGTGATCGACATGATTCCACTGCATAATCATGTGTTTGACTTTACTCATAGAAGAGGATCAGAGTTGCCATCAATTTTGGATCTTATCTTTACTTCAGAGAAAACAGCAGTTGAGGGTGTTGACTACATTGCGCCCCTCGGTCGGAGTGATCATCTGGTGCTAGCCTTTGAGTTTGTTTGCAGTGCTAGACGAGTTTGTGCGTCCTCCAAACAATTCAGAAAGATCGACTACGCTGGTCTACGTGGATCGCTTGGGCTAGTAAATTGGCAAGAACTTGATCAGCACAACACCGAAACACAATGCAGTGAGCTCACGAAAATACTCCAGTCAAACATAGATCATAATTCGCGATTTGTTGATGAACGACGGGCAAGTGACTTCCGATTTAAGCTTCGCAGTCGCACAAAAAATGGCTCGGGAAACGAAACTTTGCTTGGACTGAACACCGAAAGACCAGAACTGATGCCTCTTGGCAGCAATTTTCTAAAATTCGTAACAAAGTGAATGCTCTCGTCAAAGAGGACAAGCAATATTACCATCGCTCTCTGTCTTTGAAAATGGAAGAAAACCCTAAACTTCTCTATCGGATTGTCAATGCTCGGTCCAGTGTGAAACCAGGGGTGTTTCCTGTTATTTCTGAGAATGGATTAACAGTCACAGCAAAGGAAACGGCTGATACTCTCGCTCAATTTTATGAAAATGTGTTTAGCCCGATAACGGTTAGGGCGAATGAGAATTTACTGACATCGATTGTATCTCAACAACTGAATGATATTGAGATTAATTCAGCGATTATACGAAGACACTTGTGTCGACTGAACCCTAGGAAATCTCCTGGAGCCGATGGAATAACACCAGCACTACTAAAATCCTGTGACCAGCAGCTGTGTGAACCACTATGCCAATTGTTCCAACATTCCCTAACCGAAGGAGTGGTGCCAACAGAGTGGAAGACAGGAGTAATTTCACCAATTTATAAGGGTGGTAGCCGTTCAGATCCCGCGAACTACCGTCCTGTCACCCTACTCCCCGTGATATCCAAAGTGATGGAGCGCATAGTGACGGAAAATATAGTTCATCACTTGGAATCACAAAATATACTATCTGTCGCCCAGCATGGGTTTCGTAAAGCTCGCTCCTGCTTGACAAACTTGCTGACGGTATTAAACGATTGGACCCAAACGGTTGACGCAGGAGACAGTGTGCACGCGTGCTATCTGGATATGTCGAAAGCTTTCGACAGAGTTGATCACTTCCTGTTGCTACGGAAGCTGAAACAGATTGGTATTGACGGGCAGCTACTCGTGTGGTTCGAAAGCTACCTCAATGGGCGCAAGGCAACCGTTCGAGTTAACGGGGTACAATCACGAGCCATTAATACCTCCAGTGGTGTACCGCAAGGTTCCGTTCTCGGACCAGTGCTTTTCTTAGTTTACATCAATGATTTACCTGAGACGCTCTCATGCAAGGTAGTTCTTTTTGCGGATGATGTTAAACTGTGGATGCGAATAAAATCAACTGCAGACTGCGTAAAACTGCAAAGTGATTTAGATGCACTACACGAATGGTCAGTTAGAAATAAACTGCCGTTCAATTTTCAAAAATGCAAGTTACTGCAAATCGGTAAGCCCTTTCAGTACGAATATCACTTTGGGCAGACGATTTTGCGCTGGACCGAATCGGAGAAGGATCTTGGAGTCTGGATATGTGGCAGCCTAAAGAACAGCGTGCATTGTGAGGTCATTTCCAAGCGTGCTTCAAAGCTTCTAGGTATGCT